>OZ004667.1:12045493-12316438 GCA_963924505.1 Agonopterix alstromeriana
GTTCCGTCAGATGTTGTTGTAACTATTTGTTAAGCCTTGTCAGAGGCCTATCAAGGTGGCTTGAAAATCCTCTGACAGCAAGTTGACGACTAACTTGCCTCCACCAACGCACACTGGGCCCACGTGGTGGAGTATGGCGCACTCCCTCTCACCATTATTCATGAGATGAGGCCTTTGCCCTGCATTGGGATTCTACAGAACAAAATTTTGTAAACTTGCCACAAGCACAAAATAAACAGGCCCATTATTTTGTGTTCTTACCTTAAGGGGCCATACGTCCAGGAATTACCTTGGAAGGGGTCTTACGAAAAAAATTCTATTCTTGGATATCAACTATTATTGATTATAAACATGTTACAGCCATGTTGTGCTATTTTGAATCAAATTAATCACGTCCCCTTAAGACACAATAATTGAAAATTTCATTCTTGGCTAGTGGACTCGGTAGTGAAATTGGATAACGCACTTCCCCAGTTTGGAAGAGTGCGTGTTAAAGTCCCGCCCGAGACAAATTATTCTTGGATAGTTTATTAGTGAAATCATAAATTGAATACACAATTGAAATTACTTCACACAATAGATTTTTTTTTTTAAATGTTAAGAAAATAACACATTTTTAACATTAAACTAGAATAACTTGCAACCCTTTGTAATTACTGGAATTTTAACTATTATCTCGTAAAATCATAATAAAATATAAAAATAGTACTTATTATTAATTCTTTTTAGAGGGCTGGGTAATCATGTTTCTCATAGAAAATATTTGGCTGTACTGTACCTATGGCCCCTTAAGTCTGTTCTTATTGGAATATAAGATTTACAGTGATTGTTTTTATCTTACAGGTGTTCATCAGAGAGCTTATCTCAAATGCCAGTGATGCATTAGAAAAGTTCAGGTATTTGAGTGTCAGTGCAGCTTCTGAGGACCTGAAGCTGGACGGAACAGACCGAGCATTGGAGATACGACTATCCACCGACAAGCAAAACAGAACTTTAACCTTTCAGGTTAGAGCTCTACTTACATTTATAAAACCCGCGACTTCGTCCGCACAAATTATACAGGGTGTAACAAAACACCCAGTAATACTTAAGGGGGTGCTTCAGACCATCAAACTGAACCACTGGAAGTGCCTGGGGCCAACATCGAAATCGCGAAAAAAAATCCACTATTTCAGACGAAACTGCAGTACCGTGATACCGTCTCGACTCAAATGTATGGGACAGCAGATTTTTTTTACTTTAAGAATGTGCTTTATTACGGCGGATTTGCTAACAAATAATAAAAATGTCAAAAATTAAAGGGGGTCCTCATACAAGAAACTAATTTTTATATAAATTTTTTCTTCTTGCTATAACGTAAAAACGGTCATGCATACAAGCGTCAAACTTGGTGTGATTATAGAGCAAATTCTACAGTATAACAACAAATAATAAAAACCGGCCAAGTGTGAGTCGGTCTCGCGCTAAAGGTCCCGGTGAAAACAACTTGTTTGTAACTTAGTGTTTTGTGTGGTGGTGACGTACAGAACTCTCGGTGCGCGTGTAGCCCGACTCACACTTGACCGGTTTAATTTTTATTCAGGACTCTGGCATAGGTATGACTAAAGAAGAGCTAACGGATAACCTTGGCACGATAGCTCGTTCAGGCTCCAAATCCTTCATAGAGGAGATAAAGAAGCAGGGGGCAGAGCAGGCCAGTTCTATCATCGGTCAGTTTGGAGTCGGATTCTACTCCGCATTCATGGTTGCCGATAAAATCGAAGTCTACACACGTAGCAGCAAAGTCGGCTCACAGGGATACAAGTGGAGTTCTGATGGGTTTGTATTTAAATTTGTATACAGGGTTACAGGTTAAGTCGACCTAAATCCTTTAAGAGGTGATAGTTTCCATCATTCCTGACTGATTTGACTATGGAACCCCATACCCTAAACTTAACCGTTCTCAAGTTATGGGACTTTGAAGTTTTTTTTAAAAAAATCCAGATTTTTTTGTCTAATGTCCCCTTTTTTTGTGTTTTGTACATCTAATGTTTTTGTTTTTGTATTTTTTGTGTAGCAGATTAGCTGCTTCATTATTTTAAACACAAAAACTGCAAGTAACTGTACCAACTGAGTCGTAATAGACGATTGATTGTTAAAAAAAGAAATAAATTTGTGAAAAGTTTATTTTTCTTTCTTTTGTATTTTAAAAAAAGTCTAAGACAGTTGTGCTGCAGATGTGTTTAAAAATATCTACGATTCTTCAGCTTTCCGATAAGGTATAATTTGCTAGGGTGTTATCAGGATTCTCGGAAAAAACATCGATGAAAGACTCCCAGGTAATAACAAAAATAACGGTATTTCGTAAAGTTGCTCGCAACGCCCATTGTCTTGCAATGGGTACAATGGGTAGCGCGTCACGTGCGAGCGGGATATCATACAATGTAAACGGGTGCAAGAGAGACAAGTTATTTCAAACGCCATTTTGTTGTTATTGTGTTTGGTTATGGTTAGTCTGCTTACGCCATTCGTCCGTGGTAGATGCGATACTTGGTGCTCTTCGTTTTTTACTCGACTTAGCTTGTTTTTCTGGACTGTTTCCTCCTATTCGTGACTGTGCTTGTTAACTGGACCTTGATTTGTGCTTCTGATTTGGAACTGTTGAAGATGGCGACCTTTACGAACGAAGAATATGCTGATATTTTGATTTGTTATGGGTACTGCAACTGTGTATCCTTACAAGCTCGTCAAGAATACATAGCACGTTTTCCTGACCGCCGAATTCCGGATATTAGTGTCTTCGACGGAGTTTACCGACGAATTAGAGAGACTGGCTCTGTTTCGAGGCGACGAACAGACCTGGGTAGACCACGTATTAATGATGATGATGAAGAGGAAGATAATGAGATTGTTCGACGATTTCGACTGGATCCGACTACGTCAACCAACGTTGTTGCCCGAGAACTTGGAATCTCACAATGGAAAGTGTGGTTTACTGTGCATACTGCCGGTCTCTACCCCTACCACTACACGCCAGTGCATGTTATCGAAGAAGGAGATCCTGTGAGGAGGCTGGATTTCTGCAGGTTTATGTTGAATGCAGATTTGGAAGATCCTTCGTTTTTTCGAAGCATCTTGTGGACTGACGAGTCCAAATTTGATCAAGATGGGATAACCAATTATCATAACGCCCATCATTGGGCTCCGAAAGCAGGAAGAAATCCTAATAAGAAAAGGGTAAAGGGGTCACAGAGACGTTTCAGCCTTAACGTATGGATGGGAATAATTTCAAACCATCTGGTTGGGCCTTACTTTCTTCCTCCAAATTTGGATGGAGAGACCTATGAAAATTTTTTAAGGCAAGATTTACCCGATTTGCTCGACGACATACCATTAAACCTCATTCGAAACATGTGGTTTCAGCACGACGGGTGCCCCGCGCACTTTAGAAGGAGTGTCAGAGAGTGGCTAGACACTAATTACCCAAATAAGTGGATCGGGAGAGGTGGGCCTACACCGTGGCCAGCTAGAAGTCCAGATTTGACACCAATGGATTTTTATGTGTGGGGGCACATGAAAAGTTTGGTTTACGATGAACCTAACCCAATAACATCTGTTGATGTTTTGAGGCAGAAAATAATTGATGCTGCTAACGAAATAAGAAGAGGACTCACAACTGGGGTAGTGAAAAGTGGCTTAAGGCACAGAATGCGTGTATGTGTGCGAAATAGGGGCGGACATGTGGAACATGTATTGTAAAAATGATTAATAAACCTCATTCGTTACCTATTTGGATTGTTTTATTTTGTTTTCTGAGTAAAGTTAAATTTGACGCTTAAATATCGTTATTTTTTACTACTACCTGGTAGCATATCATCGATGTTTTTGTTATAAAATTCCAATAATACCCTATTGTATTATACCTTATCGGAAAGCTGAAGAACCGTAGATATTTTTAAGCACATCTGCAGCACAACTGTCATAGATTTTTTTTTAAATACAAAAGAAAGAAAAAAAAACTCTTCACAAATTAATTTCTTTTTTTAACTATCAATCGTCTAATACGACTCAGTTGGTACAGTTACTTGCAGTTTTTGTGTTTAAAATAATGAAGCAGCTAATCTGCTACACAAAAAATACAAAAACAAAAACATTAGATGTACAAAACACAAAAAAAGGGGACATTAGACAAAAAAATCTGGATTTTTTAAAAAAAAACTTCAAAGTCCCATAACTTGAGAACGGTTAAGTTTAGGGTATGGGGTTCCATAGTCAAATCAGTCAGGAATGATGGAAACTATCACCTCTTAAAGGATTTAGGTCGACTTAACCTGTAACCCTGTATAACTTTAATAAATGCATCGTTTGCTCGTTTGTGTTTAATAAATTTAATAAAATAAAAATACTTTATTTCTGACTACAATTGTCCATATTTTGTTAGTAGCTCAAGCTTACATCTATTATTAGTATAATAACAATAAAACAAGTTGAATATGGTTACAGTATAAGAAAGAGTATCTAAAACTACAAACAGTACAGACACCCTGCCCCCCACCAATTTTAAAGCCCCCTCAGTTGGAAGTGTGGCATAAAATGTAGGTTAATGTTTGACTTGATGACATTTTGCGAAAAGCTTATATAGGTATGTTAGGTCCTTCTTAATATGCTGACGGTTTAAGGGGATAGTCAGACCATCAAACTGAACAACTTCCTTTATACGAGACTAACATCGAAATGGCGAAATAAAAAATGCAAGAATAATATATGAGATATACTATATCCTATTATGTGGATGCTTGTAATTGGCCTTTAGCTGACTAAATTTATAAAACTATTTGTTTAATAGCTATAAGCTACCCAAATAAAATAAAATAAATAAATATAAAAGTAGTGGTTAAAGTGGGAATGCTTGGAAGGTTTGGACATATTGAAAGGATGAATGAAGGTCGACTTACGAAACAGCTTATATACGGCGTGTGTGGAAGGAAACATTGGTAGAGGCAGACCTAGGAGGAGGTACCTAGACCAGGTCACGGACGTCATTAAAAAATGCCAGGTTAAAAGTAGCCGAAATCGAAGGGAATGTATGACAAGATGTATGGACTTAGAGGAAGCAAGAGAGGTGTGTCAGAACCGCCCAACTGCCTAATCCTCTGGGAAAAAGGCGTGAGTTTATGTATATATGTATGTAAATAAATATAAAATAAATTGGGATGAATAAATTCCAATAAAAGTCATCTCAGACGGCATGGAAGCTATATAGTTAGTATAGCGTGATATCGTAAATTACTCTTACTTAATTTTATGTAATAAATGAATTATATATTAATTAATACATATATTCATATTCGTTTATTACTCGAAATTAATATTTGATTAAATAAAGGCTCGTAAAATAAGTCAGAATGACAGATTGTTTTGAATATTCCAGATCTGGAACATACGAAATTCAAGAAGCAGAGGGTGTACCAATCGGTACCAAAATAGTTATTCATCTTAAAATGGAATCCAGAGAATTTGCTGACGATGATACTGTAAAAGGTATAACGTTTTATTTAAGATTACAGTGTTAGATGTAGTGTTAATTTACCATTTTACTGTTTTTCTATGTATCTACTTATGTTCACAAATAAATATCATTTCATTTTCCTTTCACAGAATCCTTTCACTCTTAAGTCGGGACTTTTGCACCTTTTTTTAGTGAAATCCCACTTTGTACTTTACTAATTGTCCTAATTTTTCAGGTATTATAAAGAAATACAGTAACTTCGTCAGCAGTCCCATTTTCTTGAATAATGAACAAGTTAATTCAATTAAGGTTTGTATTTCGATCCAGATTTTTGTATATATTTGTAACTCAATTAACATTATCAGCATAATCCACAGCCTGAATCCACCCAATGCTGGGTACTGGTTACAAATTAACAATGCTGGGATACAAAGTAACTATTAAATAATCTGTGGAGTTCATTTGTTGATGGTCTCCTCTTTCCTGAGCTATTCGCATCCATGTCGACGTCTACAATGATGCCAAGACCCACACTTCCAAATCATCCAATGTGTTTAATTCTCAAAACGCATGCGTGTATGCTGAGACGGACGTTATACAAAAACAAGTACACGAATTACTCGACTAGCGGTGTCCACTAATTGGCTCATCATTATAAGGATGAACGCGGGCCATGTTATCGTGGTAGACCTCTAACTCTGGACTCTTCTGATATCGTCGGCCCAACCGCATCGCCCACGTTTCGGTCCCCTTAACAAATCATTTTTGTTACAGCCTCTTTGGTTAATGGAGCCCAAAGAAGTAACACCAGAACAACACACAGAATTCTACAAGTTTATAAGCAATTCATATGACAAGCCGAGATTTACTCTGCACTACAAAACAGATGCCCCTCTTAGCATCAGATCGATCCTGTATGTACCTGACGGAAAGCCGGGACTCTTCGAACTATCCCGCGACTCTGATATCGGCGTGGCTTTATACTCAAGGAAAATATTGATTAAAAGCAAGGCTGATAACATTTTACCTAAATGGTTGAGATTTGTCAAAGGTATGCTAACTAAAAGCCGTAATACAGGGTGTAATCTTATGCGTTACATATTTGTATTTCAGACCATCAAACTGAACAAATTTTACTATGAGACCATAATCGAAAACGTGAAAAACAAAAATCTGTGGTTCCATACATTTGGGTCGCGTAGCTATTGACTTTTTCTATGAAAGAACACTTTTTTTTATGTTGGTTCCGTACCAAAAATGGTTCAGTTAGTCCGAAGCACCCCATTAAACGCATAACGCTTTTAATTTTACAACCTGTATAACTTATTTAACGACTAATATTTGACTGGTACTAATAGTTAATAATTTCTTTTAAGGTGTTGTTGATTCAGAAGACATTCCACTTAATCTTAGCAGAGAACTGTTGCAAAACAGTGCATTGATTACGTAAGTTAATTTAAATATTTTTAACTAAGATCATAGATAATCGCCAAAACCGATTAACAGGCCAACATTTTTGCCAATATACAGAACTATGTCTAGTTCTATGCACATACAAAATTATAGTCTTAACCAATTTTGAAAAGTCATGATATTTTGTTACATTTTAGTCATTTACCTGTAAAAACAGTTTATATAGGATTAGAATTCATTATAACATTGTCAGGTTTTAAAATTACAAACAACAATTGTGTGTTCTTAAAATCCTTTTTTTTTCAGTAAACTAAGGACTGTGCTCACAAACCGTTTCCTCAAATTCATGAACGATATGTCGCATAAAGACCCTGTAGGATATGATGCGTTCTACAGAGATTACTCTCTGTTCTTCAAAGAAGGAATTGTTACTAGTCAGAGTCCTATGGAAAGAGTAAGTTCATTTTGAAGTTGTTGTCATACAGGTCGTGCAACGGTTTATGAGCGCTGACCTTGGATGCGCAGTAATCAAATTTCGGGTCTATTTTGCGGGGGGCAGCGGGAGGCTGTCGTCACGCAAGCGCCATTGGCCGACCAGTCGCCTTTAACGTCATCAACCTGCGCGAGAATCCCTACCACTTTCACCGAGCGCTCATAGACTGTTACGCGACCTGAAGTGCGATTTTTGAAAGTCACTCGTTCAAATCAGCAATATAAAATGTCAATATTGTAGTAATTATAGTACTCTGTGATATTACTATGGAGATTATGCGTCATTCGACCACGATTTTGAACATGGGACTTTCAAAAATCGCACTCCTGTACTAGGAGACATTTTAACTGATATGCTCAGTGTAGCTTTTTCTTCTGATCCGGTTCTCTATCTGGCTATCCTTGGATATCCATTTTTTCATGGTTATTTTATCCGGCCTAGGATTTTCTAAAGTGTGAAATTTCGATCTGGTGCTTGGTTTATTGGAAAATGTAAGGAAAGTTTTATAACACACCTTTTTGTAGGAAGAAATTTCGAAGCTATTGCGTTTCGAGTCGTCCAAAATGGAACGAGGAGTGAAGACGTCGCTTGCAGAATACAGTGCACGTCAGAAAAATGAACAAACATCCATTTACTACCTTGCCGCGCCCAGGTTCGTCTTATTTTTTAATTTACGCAATAATCGAATTTAGACTATGATGTTAATTTATTCTGCTGACTAATAAAATTCAGCTGCAGATTGTTAATTGCGCAGAGTGCCTTAACTCCAAAGATCCACCATTCCATTTTCGTTATAAAATGATCCTTTTGTTGGATTTTATCCTTGCTTACCGCTACGCACAGCTCTGGTGAAGTTGGCAGTTGGCACCCGCGGGCTAGTCTGGTTTTCTTGGTACGCTCACCGTACGCACCGACGGCACGAACCAATCAAGGCTATCGCTGTGCAACTCGTCAGCGGATCACTAAACCCGCCCATTGATTACACAGCGATAGCTGCGCCCGACGTCGCGTCGGTGTCAACCTTCAGCGTAGCACTAAATCTAGCCTTAGCCACGGTTTATACAGAAGAGACGTGTGGCGGTAGAGGATAATCTAAGTAACACAATATAAACCTTATAGTACGTAGCATAGCGTCGTTTTTGTCGTAAAGGAGAATCGCGCCCGCGCCTCCAGGTGACGTCGCCTGGAGGCGCGGGCGTAATTCTCCAAACGACGCTATACTACGTACTATAAGGTTTATAATTGTGTTACTTTGACTATCCTGCACCGCCACACGTCTCTTCTGTATAAACCGCCCCATAGTCTCAAATAAAATTTCTCCCCAGCCGTGAACTGGCCGAGACGTCTCCTTATTACGAATCTCTCAAGAAGCGAGACCTAGAAGTACTTTTCTGCTACGACACGTATGACGAGTTGGTACTTCTGGAACTGAAGGAGTTTGGCCGCCGTTCCCTGGTCTCCGTTGAAAGTGATATGCAGAAGGAATCTACAGATAAATCTGAAAATGTTATCGGTTAGTTGTTTTCCTTGTTATTTACAAAAAATCATAACCAATTTAATCAAATATAGTCTATTTTAGCAAGAGGCGGTCGTCGTGCAAGCGCTATTTGCTAATCAGTCGCCTTTTACGTCTTCAATCTGCGCAAAAATCCCTACCACTTTAGCCGAGCGCTCATAAACCGTTATCATGGCCTGTTCATCACTTTCAGACAAAACATCATTCGGGCAAACCTTACATTACTTTAATGGGTGATTGTACTCGTGAGACTGTACAATTTTACCAAAGGAATGAACTGAAATTCATTAAAAAAAGATCTTTTCATACAACGTTCGATCTGATTGCATTTGGTGGATTGATGGATACTCCAAAATATGTTTTGCTAGTATCCTATAGGTTTCTTAAGGAATGTTGTTCAGTATCAATCACCCCTTAAAGTAATGCAACTTTTTACCCTAACACCTCTATACAACAAGTATTCCGTGCTCATTTCAACAGGAAGCGACGGACTCCAGCAAATTGAAATAGATGACACAATAAAATACCTGAAGTCTCATCTTGAAGGCAAGGTATTCGAAGTGCGCACGACTCAGAAGCTAGACTCACACCCGTGCGTTATTGTCGTCCCTGAAATGGCAGCCGCTCGCCATTTCATACGCACACAAGCAGCAAACCTTAGCGAGGAAAACAGATACGCGCTATTGAGACCTCAACTGGAAATTAACGTCAAGTAAGTTAACACTAGAGGCCTTCTTCGATGCGATTTCCAAGGCTACGATGCGTAACGAGTGGAAATTACTCAGGGTTGTCTATATCAGAATATGCTGACGGTTTTTAAGGGGATGAACAGACCATCAAACTGAACAAGTTTTTCTATGGGACCAACATAGAAATCGCGATAAAAAATCTGCTGTCCCATACATTTTACTCTAGTAGGATTGCAGTTTTGTATGAAACAGCTGATTATTTTTTCACGATTTCGACCTTGGTGCCTTGGAGAAAGTTGTTCAGTCTGATGGTCCGCTCATCCTCTGAAAAAAATCAGTTGGACCCTGTATATCTCACTCTAACATAGCCAACACCGACTGATTTCCACATGTTATGAAACGTAGTTAACTCGTCCAAGAACGTAGCACAAGTTATACAAAAAGAGCATAATTGTCATACATGAACACCATGGTGGATCTAATCTCTAGATTTTCTATTGTTTTATAGTGGATCGCTAGATGGCGCCACTGTGTTCGCGTGTAAATGATAAATTCAAAACTTGTTTTTAAATTCAAGAAAATCGACCAATTATCAGACCGTAAAATTGAACAACTTTCTCTATTGGCCCTAATTGTCGAAATCTAAAAGAAAATCAGGTTTCCCATACATTTGGGTCGAGTAGAATAGCAGTTTTGTATGAAACACCAGATTTTGTATCCCGAAAAAAGTTGTCCAGTTTTATGGTCTGATCATCCCCTTAAGGGTTGAGATATCGACGCAGCTACGACGGCAGACGGCTTCCCATACTAAATGTCATTTTTGTATGGGTCGGCCGTCGGTCGCCGTTGGGTAATGTGTTCCTATATTGTTCAATTGTTTCAGGCACCCCATAATCAAGAAACTTCACAAACTGACGTCAAGTGACAAAGAGCTAGCTAATATGGTGGCGCAGCAACTATTCTCCAACGCTATGGTGACGGCTGGTCTCATCATGGATCCTAGAAATTTAATATCACACATAAACGAACTTCTGGTCAAAGCTTTAGACAAACATTAAATGTTATTTTAGTTGTTAATTTACTTTAAATTAATAAAGTTTTATGTTTAGTTAGACAATGTTTTTTACCATATTTATTATTATTATATCATAGCACTGTAGCCTCGGGACTTTGTAATGTTCGCGAAAAAACATGAGCAGGAGTCACGCCTTAAGAGACACGGCTTAAGAAAGAGTTTAAATACCTATAAAGTACTACTAGACAACAATTTTGAATTATACAGGTGAAGTTGATATCATTACCATCATTTTAAACTAAGAGTCTACCCATCAAACTGAACAACTTTTACTACGGGACCAAACAAATACATTATTTTGAGTCGAGTAGGCATTGTTTAGGCAGTTTAGTATGGAACAGGTGATCTTTTTGTTGCTCCGATCTTTTTGCTCCCTTAGTAAAAGTTGTTCAGTTTGATGGGTAGACTCTTAAAAGGATGCTAATCATAGAGCTTTTTTCTTTTGGTTTTCTTCGGGATCGATAGATAGTGATAGGGTCTGTGAGAATAAAGTTCAAAATTTCAAAATGTGTTTCTTTAAAATACAAAGATGATCAAAATATTTAATTATTTACGAATCATTTTAATCGAAAATTTGAAAATGATTACTTCTGACATGGCTGTATGGGCAA
Source organism: Agonopterix alstromeriana (assembly GCA_963924505.1). Classification (NCBI taxonomy): domain Eukaryota; kingdom Metazoa; phylum Arthropoda; class Insecta; order Lepidoptera; family Depressariidae; genus Agonopterix; species Agonopterix alstromeriana. The sequence goes on from OZ004667.1 coordinate 12,056,779, forward strand.
GATCCTTAGGCCTTTAATAAAAGTCAGGCACACTCTTGACATGATCTCGTGAACGTCTCTATGGAGCGATAAACATGAATACACATGGTTTTTAGGAACTAAATTTAAAAAAGAAAAGAATAACGCTTATTTCACCTGTATTCAATGTTTTTGCCATTATACATATGTAAGGAAAAGTATCGCTAACCTTTAAAGCACAACTCTACCCATCAAACGGAACAACTATTACCCCTGTATAGAAGGGAAATCTCAGATATGACTGTTTGGGAATCGATCCCTCTGCTTTTCACAGGGGGTAATTAAAAAAGAATGTTAACCATAGACGAGCCATAGACTGCAAACAGCGTTGCCAGACCTATGGGAAAATTCGTATAACTACGGATTTTGAGTCTTACCGAACTTAATGGTTACTAAAGTATCTTTTAGATTTAGACGATAGACGGACAATAATTGTGTGCTTTCTATCAAGGCTAAATAGCAAAAATGATAAGAGGATGGAGGGGAGCAATTCGCGTTCACTCCCTATTGGCTGAGACCAAGGTTGCAATCGTGCGATAGGCCTTTAGACAGTGCAGTTTGGCTAACAGGCGATTTGGCCTTGGTAAAAAGCATACAATTGATTGCTCGTCTAAAGGGTGCTTTACGATATCTACGGAATACTACGGATTTTTAAAAATTGTTCTGGCAACATTGAGAGTACAAACCAAACAAAAATCGACCGACCGAAAGAAACCGTCCGTCGCGAAACAAGCCGAATGGCCGAAGCAAAGCAAGCGAAGCGGCAATTTTCGTTTGTTTAGATTTACGGCATCTTTTCATTGATTGACTTTATACCTGTTTTTAACCACTAACTGCGCGCATTTACATGGTGAAGTAAATAACCAAGTAAGTTTTCTTCAATTTACTTCAGATTCTCATCGTTTCGTGTAAATTTTTAGCAGATTTTGTTGTTTTGTATTGTGCGAAATTGATGCATTTTTCCATAATTTATCAGGCATAACGATGAGTACGCTAGATATAAATAAGATGGAGAACGAAGATGAAAATAAAACGCCGGATAAAAAGCAAATCGAAGCTGAAGAGAAGGAAATAATGCTGAAAGCCGACAGTGAGGCGAAAAACATTGAGGCGGCAGAACTCGCGACCGATGGCGGGGGCCCCGTGAAAGCGGCCCTTTCGGGCGACGTGACCGAGCAGGGCCGCGAGGTCAAGCCCAAATTCATTCCCATAGGAGCTATAAAGATGCCGGGTTTCTTCACTAAGAATTCTGACAAAGATAAATCGAAGGTAAGAGTTGTGATATGAGCTTTCAATGTTTTACTAGTAATCAGTACTTTAAGGCAGTTGACTTTATGTATGTACTAGCTTTTGCCTGCCACTTCATTCGCGCGGAGTTTAGGCAAACCCTTTACGCCTTTAGCACACTGCGAATGCGAAACGAATCGAAACACCAGCGAAACGGCGAAACACTGGCTAGTATGATTTTGATTGGTGCATCTCACACAGCAAGCGGACCGAACGCGAAACGAAACCATTTCGCCTTGGTTTCGCGGGAGGTTCGTCCATGTCGACAGATTTGTAGCGGTCCGGCGCGTATTGGAAACTTACTATGGCTAATTGACAATTGAACTAAGTGTCAAATAATGGGTCGCCGTCGGTAAATATGTCTCAACCCTTAGGGGTCGTTTCGAAAAATCCTTTCTTAACCCTTCAGCTCCCGCAGTAGCGGTATCATTCAACCACCCATTGGTTATCAATTGCAATCTTTAAGCCAGGATGCAAGCAGTTAATGCATATGCATACATATTTCTGCTGTGTTATCTGTCAGTCAGTCATTTTAAAATCCTGAAAGGCATTTGAAAAAGTAATTCTACCTACTTCAATCTCTGGTACAGAGTTCCAGATCCTGAGATTAAATAAAAATAAATTGACACATTTGGTGCACTGACTTACTGACTACTGGACATAGGGTCCACGCTCATAAATGTCCGAACCAAAAGAGAAACAAAACACAGAAAGAGAAACAATTATGCGCCAGTCTTAGTTTGATTTTCAGACTACATGCAAGTCTGCATGCCGAGCCACTGTGCTGTAAGAATTTGTAAAAACTATGCAAGCAAAATAAAATTACAATGTCAACAGTTTGTATTTTTCAGTTGTATTATGTTACTAACACATACTTCCGTTTATGTAGGTTAGTCTGGGACACTTTTTTCGAGAATTTTGTACTAGACCCGGCATCAATAAGTTAGTATTATTATTATTTCCGTTTTGGGGACAAACTTGCGCCTGTGCCACTTAGACTATCGCTGGTCCTTTGTTAACGCCCTTTTCAAAGTTCCTTAGCAATCCCTACTGCGGCCAGAAATCGGAGTAGGTTTTTGATCGGGATGGTTTGTATCTCATTTGGTGTTAATACCTGTCAACTAGGTGAGAACTACATTTGTACATCAGGGGGCCACAATCACATAGAAGGTGCAGAGGAGTTTCTTTTTTTTTTCTTTTTTTTAACACTTTATTGTACACACGGAAATACAGATGAATACAGCATAATATACAAGAGATTTCTTCCAGCAGACCCATGATAAAGAGAAAGTTTACAAAGTTAGGCAGACTAGGTGTACACAAATCAAAGAAATAAACAAACTAAAACACACAATCTGAACAAAAACTTATTAATTGTTAAACTACAAAAGAAAATAAACTGTAAACATATAAATATTATATTACAAATATACCAATACATAGATACATACATAAGTATAATAAATACATAATCCTAATTTATGGCAGAGAAAGATAGTGATTTTTAACTTTCTTTTAAGTTTCTTTCTTTTTGAGTTTCCATCTCCTCCATGCAAAATCTGCAGCCAGTCATATCATAATAAGTTAGTAAGTCCATGATTTGGTGGTTTTAACAAGTCCATGTTAATCCATCTGACCAAGTTTAGGTAAATAACAATCTGCCTATTCCCATCACTGCTTATGGTAGGTATGTTGCACGACTAGCACTTTTCTGAAACAAAAAATGTGTGTTTTTTTCATAGGAAGATGAAGCAATAGAAAAAGAAAATGAAAATGAGAAAGATGAGCCTAAACCCAAACGTCATCGCCTGCAGTTCCTTCACACTTGTCCATTCACACAGTTTCTGCATCATCCACAAAATGAAAATGGTAATAATTCATATTTTGTATTTTTGTAAATGTAACAATTTATTTTTTATGAATCTTAATCTTAAAACTGGATAAAAGATACATATAGACCTTCTTAATATGCTGACACTTTTTTAAGGGGATGATCAGACCATCAAACTAAAAAACTTTCTCTATGGCACCAACATTGAAATTGCGAAAAAAAATCAGCTGTTCAATACAAAACTGCAAACCTACTCGAGCCAAATTTATATGGGAAAAAAGTGTCAGCATATTATGAAGGACCCTGTATATCTGCGAAAAAAGTGGTTTATTGAAAAAAATACATTTATCCAAATCTATCAAACATAATCACTGTGCTTGATTACTTGATCCATGCATTTTTACGTTAAGTTTACCCGCGACTTCGTCCGCACAAATTATATAACAGATTTTAAGTCAAATCATAAGCTATCAAACAAAAAAAGTTTGATCAAAATCGGTTCAGTAGTTTTTGTGTGATGCTCGAAGAAACAAACATTTACAGTTTTATTATAGTATGTTAAACATTTTCTGAATTATTCTGTTTAATACCAGTTTAATATTATTAATATTTTCGCAGATGAAGACAATACTGATGGTAATAAAAAAGGCCTCAAGATTTTAAATTTAAAATACCCAAAAATGTTCCAAAAACGCTCAACCAAAGAAGCAGAGGCCACACTCGCCTCAATGGAGACTCTGGAGGATAAACTAGATACTCCTAATGATGGAATGGAGAATGTTAAATTGGATGCTTGTGTGAGTATTTCTAACTGCAAACATCCACTCACTAAAAATAATTTGTATTGGTTGAACAGTTTAGTAGGCAGTTTAGTAGACATGTAAAAGATAGGATCGATTGATGGCATCCGTATTGAATATGAATTTTGGAAAACAACTATTTAGCCAGTTAAGAAAAATACTGTATATTTTAAGAGAAAATCGACAAAGAAAATAATTTTTTTGTCTACTTTAGTCACATGATCGTAAACGACTGTGATTGGCCGAATGGTTGATGATGTATACTGCTTGTAAACAGTAGCGTGTTGAGTGTGAGTGTCGTACAAAGTTATCGTCATCATAATGTCACCTGGTTGTTGCCACGGATATTGTCAGGAAAAGCGTTTTCGTGGTATATATAAATAATATTTTTTGTTTTAGTTTTTTCTTGCACTATGTGTAATGGAACGTAAAATATACATTTTATATAGAGTCCTTAGACATCAGTAATTAACATAGACCATTCCATCCAATCCAATAACTACTTATGAATATAAATCATTCTAATTAATGTCCTTGATTTTTGTCACCAAATATTAACATCCTTATATGTTACAGGAAATTGAAGAAGGAAAAGTAGCGACCAAGCTTCCACTGAAAGAAAGGATTCGTCAGAAGAAGTTTATTATTGGTAAGTTCCCACTATTCTACAACCAAACTCAAACTTCAACACATATTATAACCTAAACAAAAAAATATACAAAGTACAATTACAAATACAATCAATCAATTATACTTTATTTTACACCAAAAAACATAGTATACAGAATACAATATTAAATTACATAGTGTAACATTGTCAAGATCTGACATTTATAGTTTATAGTAACCTTTTTTTAGAGGACTTAAGGGTATATTACTGTTGGCGCGCTCCATACAAACGAAGTCTGGTAATATTTTCAATACTAACCAATGAAACTCGATGGAATTTTGCAGAAACAATCTCATATCCTCTGGTATCTTATTATAATAGCGATTTGTCAAAGAGTTTTTTGCAGTGCCCAGTCAGGGTTTCACATAGGACCATAACTGTATTAATTTGTAACATTTGTAAAACTTGTGAATGCAATAAATGATTATGATTATGATAGCGTATACAGTGCCCCATGAAAGATGTGTTGACCTTACTGAGTCGAAAATGTGGAAGTACGAATTTATTTTTATTTTTTGTGACATAGTTTTATTAAGTCTATATCGTCATGAACTTTCTCTGATATTGTTTATCCCTACACAATAGGCTACTTGCAAACGCGTGCTTAGTATGAACACAAAAAAAAAAAATATGATGTAAACTTTAACAACTCAGTAAAGAAAGTTTAAAAATAACGCTAAACTCACATTTTCAGTAATTCTTGAATACTATAATAGCTAGAAAAAGTACAGAAAAGTAGATGATGTCACGATGCATTATTTTTGTTCATACAAAGGGCGTATTTTTACGCCGCGTCCGATAAAGAATATGTATAGGGTGAATGGCCCAGTTGCTGCATTGAAATAGATTATTAAATATCACTATCACTGCTCTCAAGTAAAGGTCAATTGGATCACTATTGCTTTTAACAAGGTTAATCTATCAATGTATCATATGCGCTATACGCTATAGTAAAGTTTCCGAATCTATTGTTAAAATACAAGATCAATGAAGTATTTATGATTGTACTTGTACTTTTAAGTAAACATTGTGTTTCTCTGATCATTAAACACATTGTCTGAAATTAGTTAACTAATTATTAAGAAGCAGAATGACCAAGAACTCAAAAAAACACCTTGTCGATTGGGTAAGTTACATAATAGCACCCCAGATCCCATTTTCTGTGTGGCAGCAGCATATATTTAAGTATGCACCAATTTCTTCATCTGGGTGGTTAAGAAGCTTTGCGGATAATAATATAACAGTTTTTTTAAAACAATGATCAATCAGTCAGTCTTTAATTCGATTCAGGAGGGTAAAGACCAGATAGTACATCTATGTCTTTGACTATTTATATGTGAACTGGTTACGCGTGTGATTCTACTAACAAACATTTCTGCCACTTTTTGCGGGGGGCGAGGTAACATGAAATCCGCAACTTTGGATTTTATTCCCCATAACTTTAGATTCTAATTTTGAATGTTAAAAATCATGAAAAGTTGTCTCGTGTGAACCCCAAACGTTCTAAGTTCGAAGTTATTATTTCGCAATTATAGGCTGTCTCGTTTAGTGATAAGGTGTAAAATTGAATGTAAATGCACAAGATCAATTGTGCTTTTACCGTGGCAGAGGGAAAATGCTACCGCATGGCTAGTCCTTATAATAATTAGTCAAAGATCTATGTTTACTGCACACACTCGTCTACTGAAAAATATGCAGCATACCTGACTGATTGCGTAGATAAGTAGATGCAGCAGTCACAATCAGCTATGAAAAATCTTCTAGTCTATAACAAATCATTCTTATCGTGTGGGTAGCTAGTCAGAGTTTTTTCGAACCGCCTTTCTGACGTGGTTTTCATGTAACAACTACCACCAGAGATAGTAGCCGAGATCAATGGCTTAACGTGCCATCTGATGCTGGAATCATTGTTCTTTTCAGGCAATCAGGTGATTCAATATGCAATGTCCTAACCAACTGGGAAAAACGCACAAAGTGACATATCACTAGGTGTCCCCCGAGGGAATCGAACCCACGACCTCCGTGTCAAGAGCCCAATGCTCTTAACCATTTCTTTGATATCTGTATACATTTTGCAGACGACATCGTGGTGTGCGGCGTAGTTGTGCTGGTCCTGCTTGTGGTGATCATCGGCATTATAATAGGTGCCCAGGCGGGACCGCCGGTCGAGCGGCCGCTACGTCTCGGACGCTACATGACCACCATCACCACGTGCGGACCTGTCGAGGGGTAAGCATTACAGAAATTACGATATTTTAAATGATCTGTTAAATTAGCTATCAAGAACTTATTCAGAAATGTTGAAACAGGTCCTAATTTTAAGCATTCTATGTAAAGTATTATAAAACTGTTAAAGAAGTGTGTCTGTGCATTGAAGATATTTACAACAAAAAAAGTTACGATATGGTATTTAGTTGACTCTCTTATCTGACCACAAATTTTTGAATTTTTTGTCTGTTTGTTTGTTTGCGCCTCACGTGAAAACTACTGAACCGATTTTGATGAAACGTTTTGTGTCTGAAAGCTTATGATTAAACTTAAAATTAGGTATAAAACATTTATCTCGCTAAGTTTCTTTAACAACTTAAAGCTTGTCTAATAAATATTTGTTTTATTGTTATAGATTCCTGGATCAAGGAGTGTATAATTTCTATGGCATCCCCTATGCGGCCCCACCAGTTGCAGAAAGACGGTTCACTTATGCTCAACCTTTGAATGACATATCAATGTGCTGGAACGGCACCCTTACGACACATAATCGCGGCCCACTTTGTCTACAAATGTTGGAGAACGGAAACATAACTGGTGAAGAAGACTGTTTGACTCTCGATGTTGTCACTCCTCATGTGAGGTATGATTCACCTCTACCGGTGGTTGTACTGATTGGAGCAAACTCGTTACACGGCGGTATCAGTCCAGCGCAACCATCAGCATTGTACGCTCGAACAAAGGAAGTCGTTTTTGTTCGCCCTAATTTCAGATTAGGCCCTTTTGGTTTCTTAGCCCTCGACATCTTATCGAACACGAAATATCCGGCGACATCAGGCAACTACGCTCTTAGCGATCTCTTTGTTGCATTAGAGTGGGTGAAGCATAACATCAAACATTTTGGAGGCGACCCAGAATCGGTAACATTACTTGGCCACAGAGCTGGAGCAACTTTGACCGCCGCTTTGACTACTATCAAGAAAGCTCAACAGTTGTATTCTAGAGTGTGGCTCTCATCACCCTCGGTGGTCTTCCCGACTGAAACACTCGAACAGACCCAAGGAAAAAATGAACAATTCAAACTTATAAGTAAATGCAGTGATGCGGATTGTTTACGACGTATTTCTTCTACTGAGATCTTAGCAGCTACACCAGATATTTGGTTGAGTAATAATATCGGCGACTTGCCTTTGTCGGGTGAGCTGAGACATTCCTGGTTAGTCATGGATGGCGACTTCCTCAGAATTCCTGCCAACGAAAGCTGGATTGAACAAAAGAAAGCTAAAGAAACGGGTAAGGATAAGGTTTTCAAACCCATGGTTTTGGGAACGACCCAGCATTCAGGCCACTCTGATCTTTTGCAGAAGAAACATTTGAACTGGACTTCAGAGATAGTAGAGAAGTTAGTAAAGGACAGTGCGATCGGAGAAAAATCTGGTGAGGTATTCACTCACTTCAACAAAACTTATGAAGGATTGGTAGAAATTATTTCTTCTGTTCGTACTTTGTGTCCTTTAGTAAATTTGAGGGATTCTGTTCTCGGTGCCCCACTGTACGTCGTGCTAGGCTCAGGCGCGGGCGGCGGCGCGGCTGGGTCCGGCATAGCAGGGATCAACTCTGATGTAGAGGCTATTCTTGGCACCTTTGACTCTGAAATGTCTGAACAGCGTCGGTTCATGGCTGCAATGCAACAACTATTCTACTATTATGTATGGCATGGTCATCTGCCTGGTCCTGAATCTGGCTTGATCGCTGTAGGCCAAGACTTGCTGCCACTCCAAGACTTACGTGCTTGTCGCTTCTTCATTGAGAATGGTTTAGTGCCATCATATGCACATGTGGATTAAATAAGGCGTTTTAATTTACCAAGGAGGAGTGTTATTTATAAGTTTAATGTGAATTTGAAATGCATACAGTATTATGTTACTATTTCTCACTCAGTCATTGGAAATAAAATAATGTTAGGTAATGCTTGTAATATTAATGAATATTGTTCATTATTTTAATTAGGCACATGTTGTATGCTTTACTTTTACCCACGTGCATTTTCTGTGTTTCTTAAATAATTACAATGTCTTGTTTGTTAGTAGGTACACATGTTTACTTGCTACTATACAGTAGACAAATTAGTACTAATATTTTCCATGAACTCTTGTATAAATAATAATTTGCCATTATTGAAAATGGAATGTACCAATCTCTTTTTGATATCTGCATAGTTTTTCGATGAACTTATTTGTGAGATGTACTGAATTTGTTTTACACTTGAATTTTTATCTCGTGATAGACTGATTTTATAAAACTTAGGTACAATTTAAATCAAATAATTAAGACTGATTATGAATCGTATCCAAACATCTCCATAATGATCTCAGATCTCATGCAGTCTCATTATAAAATAAGTATTATTTTGTTTGTAGAAGTGTATTAAAAATTGAGTTACCTGTAAATGTCGATAAGTCGTAAGAGCATTTACTTTTTTACCAATGTAGTTATTGTACGTTAGGTACCTATAGATCCTAAATACTACTCCAATTGTCTCCACTCGAGTTTATGCAATGGCTAAAGTAAAAGAAAGATGGTATCCAGTGGGTGTTGATATTAATCATATCCACTATTTACGAGGTAATTTAAGGTTTTGCTATGTGTCCATATTAATATATAAGTATTTGTGATTTATTTTAAAGTCTGAATTAATCCAAAGAGTGTTTTTGTGTATTTTCACAGCATTTTTAATTGCTTTAGTTAAGTAAGTTTTCCTGTAAGTTAACTGCTGAATGTCAGTGGCTGTTCTTATGATTTGAATAATGTACTCAATGTCTTGCCAAAAATGCTTATGTGTAAGTTATTAAGTTATGCACTAGTAAAGTAGCTTTGCATCTTTTTGTAAATTGGTCACATAATAAATGTAAGACTAAATAATACAGGAAGTTTTCATTTATTCATAAGGGGCGTGACTTCTTATTCCATATAATGTATTTATATTACATATAACCCAATAAAACCTATGGTTGCTTTAGGTTGTTTTCAATCCAAATATTAGGTCGATGCTTTATATCTAAATCCTTGTTTGTGCGGGTTCGTAGGTGCGAGTGCCTACACATACAGGGTTTTTAATGGTAAAACAATCTGCTCTATTTCATTATAATTTATTGTCCACATAGGTACTTTAGGTACATTCTTGCTTTATGCCAATAACGTAAACATACTTTGTAATAAATAAATAAGTCACCACAAACAAATTCTAATCTAGATTAATAAATAATAAAATAATTATGCCGCAAAACATAAACATGATTTTTAATGAAATCTAAAAGATTAAACGTGTTAGGAAATAGGAATATTTTCATCTTAATAAGTTTTAATGTGCTAAAGAGTAATGAAAAGTCCGTGGATTTGGTCTTACAAGCATTATTAATAGTATACTTTGATTAAATTAAAATATCAGAAGATAACAGACGTTCTTGCATCTCGTACTCAATGGATCTGCTTTTCAAGTACTTACGAGTGAAAAGTAATGCCGTGTGATGTGTTTTCTCTTTTTGAATTATTTGTACAATGAGCACACGAAGGCATTGTGGTACCTCCTCATTCCGACTAAAAATAAAAAAAGTATCTCAATCACGCAATGCCGATCGGATTGCGACTAAGTAAATTAGGCGAACGGGGGGGGCTCAATTTATGCGGTCCATGCGCTATAGTCTAGTCACCTATCTTCCGCTATTTTAATTTAATCAAAGCTTACAAGCCAGTAGCGTAGCGAGGGGGGTTGCAAATGCCCCCGGGCAGGCGGCACATTACTAGGGGCGGCAAATTCGGGAATAATATAGATTGATTGAGCGTATAACCAATTCATAGAGCCGAGAAAAGTCGAGCTCGCTTCGCACGCTCGTAAGTTTCTATTTTAATTACTGTGACTACACTACACATAATCCAAAGATTTCTGACCACAGCTAAGACGTGGAGCTAAAAGTGTCGAGCTTGCTTCATACTTGTTTTTTGTGTACATAAAAAGCTCTGGCTCTAATCAATTCGTATTGAGAAGAAAAGTCTACTCACTTTGCTTGCTCTAAGTTTCTATTTTTGCATGGATAAACCAAAAGATGTCTGAATACAACCCGAATCGATGTGCAAATATTTCGAGCTCGCTCCGTTATTTTTTGTGTAGGTAAGTTAAGGGGGCGGCAAAATCGGTCTGTGCCTCGGGCGGCAGAAACCTACGCTACGCCACTGTTGCAAGCTATCTATCAATGTTTCCTCAGTGGTTACGTTCTCTCAAAGGAGAGATGATAACTTGTAAGTTTTCTTTGCCGGATTTATGCGTTTTCCGCATCATAGAAGGAGATTTTGGTTTGGTCTGAATCTGCTCTGCGTCCTTCTTCATCTTGTCAACGATGGACGACTGCTTGGCAAGAGTCATCGTTAACTCTTCATTTTCTTGGCGGAGTAGCGACAGTTCCACTACCAGCGATTGTTGATCTTGAATCTGCATTACACATAATAAAAATTAACACTGAATTCGAAAGGAATTAATAATAAGTCGTTAATTAATAAAAAAAATAACAATAATAATACATGCATGCATGCATATGATCACGACTATATTCCCCTCTCTCTGTCCAGTGTGACGGGGGGTGAGCCCGTCGCCAATAATAATAATAATTAACAATAAGTTAATTTAGTTCGAACAGACATGTTAATGATTGCTCATGGTGTGCTAATAGTCCTAGCCCTACACAAAGAAAAAAAACCGCAAATCGATGTACAGGATAGCCAATCGGTACACAGGTTAAAACTATCATTTTGACCGGCAGTTCTTAAAAATATTTCTCTCATGGAGTTATGACGTCATCAATTTTTTTTATGGGATATAATTTTTTTTCTGTAACCTGTCGTGTGGTGTATCAAATGAAAGGGCGCCATAAGCCGGTTCTAAAAATACACAACACCTTTGCCTTTCAGCCACTAGTTTTCTAAAAATCCAAAAGGATTTTCAAAACATACAAAGTTTGGGCTCCTCCAGTTAGGAACGGCTGTAGGCTCCAGGTAGGTGCGTAAATTCGGCAGACATGTTATCTCATTACGGGAAATATTTTAAGAACTGCCGATCAAAATGATTATTTTAACATAAAGTACCTGTGTACCAACCGGCTATCGTGTACATCGATTTTGGCGTTGTACAGGTTAGACTTTAGACTATAAGAGTTACCTGTTGTTGCAACCGCTTGTTGTCGGCTTCCAGACGTGAGATCTCTGCCGCGGCTTGCGCAACTAGAACGCGCGACTGCTCGGCCGCGGCGGTCGCGTGCCCCGCGTGCTCCGTCGCCAACTCGCACAACATACGCTTTTTCTCCACCTGCGCGATACAAGAACAATTATTAACTACTTGCCTGCCTTGTAATGTTTATACTGGATGCTTGATGTAAGTGGAAATGTAGGAAGGGGACGACCTGGACGTACATATACGGAACAAATTGGTTACGTGCTTAAAAAGGCCAGGTCAGATCTACCCGAAACCAACGAGCATGCATGAAAGGACTAATGAATGTGGAGGAAGCTAGAGAGGCTTGTCAGGACCGTAGCAGGTGGCGTTCCGTGGTCTCTGCCTACCCCAGTGGGAGACAGGCGCTAGGCTTGATAATTGTATGTATGTTCAGACTATCAAACTGAACAACTTATACTATGGGAGCAAATCTTAAATTGCAAAAAAAATCAGCTGTTCCATACTTAACTGCAATGCTTACTCGACTCAAATGTATGAAATAGCATATTTTTTTAAAGAATTCATGTTTCTTTATAGTAAAACTTGTAGTTTGGTCTGAACCACCCCAGAAAAAAGGGTAAAAAAATCACCCGGTATAGAAAGTCTGCAACCAACCTCATCACGAAGCATTTTTATTTGTGAATTAGATTCTTTCTTCAAATACTCTACATCTTCTATCAGCTCATTTTTAATGGACCCCAGTTCGCGATATGCTTCCTTCTCCACATTCTGCAGACTCTCTATCAAGGATACATTGTGCTCCATAATGCGTGTGTGCTCTTTAGCTAGCGCGGCTTTAGACTTTAATATGTCTACTAGGGCATCTTTGTACTCATTACACTCTAGAACGGTATTGTTCAGGGTACTTTTATAAGTGGTCAGTTCATTTTCAAGGAGTTCTTTAGAATTTATCAAGCTCTGAACTGTCCCCTCCAAATGTTCTAATTCGTTATCAGACTCTCTCAGGCGCATTGTCAAAACCTGAACGATGTCCCTGGTCACAGATAGAGACATTTCAAATTTTTGTTTTTCTTTCGTTGCCTTGTCAACTTCAACAGTTAACTTATTGATTTGATTTTCGAAATCGATGAGCTTTTTCTTTGATTCTTCTTGTAGCTCATCTGTTTCTTTGATAAGATTAGATTTTTCTGTTTTCAGTACTTCAATTTCATCTTTCAGAATGTTAACTTCTCTCTGTAATGTAAGATTTTGCTCCTCAGAGGAAACAAGATTGAATTTTAAATCTTTGACTTCATTTTCCAAAAATAGGACTTGCTTTTGCTGCTGTGACCAATGTTCTTGGATAGATCGGCTACGTTCCTCAAATTGTATTTCACACAATCTCAGTTTCTCATGAGTGGCCTCATCGATTTGTTCAAGTTTAGCTTTCATCTCAATATCTTTGGTAGTTAGTTGAATCTGAAGTTGATTAACTAAGTCATCTCTGTCTTTTGTTAACTCATCTTTGATTGCCTCTATTAATGTATTGTATTCTGTTTTAATGCTTTCCTGATCTGCTTTAGACTTGTTAATGATTGTTTGTTTTTCTTCATCAAATTTTAGCTTGAGGGTCTCAAGCTCAGCTTTATACTCCCGCCGGATACTCTCATTAGCTTCCAATGCTAGTGCATGATGTCCTTTCACCATTTCAAGTCTTTGTCTCGTCTCGTCTAAGGTTGTTTCCATGTTGGTGAGTTTGTTTTGTAGATCTTTACACAGACTATCTCTAATAGTTATGATTTCTTCAAGAGAAGAGAGTTCCACCTGCTTGCTGCTTACTTCCTGTTCCAGTCTGTCACATTGTTGCTCTAACTCAGATATTTTTTGAGTCAAGGCGCTAATAAATCCGTCATAATTAACCGTGTCATTTCTAGATTCTTTTATCTTTCCGTCATCTGACTTAAGATTTTTATCATCCAGGGATATTTCAGAAAGTTGTTTGTCCAAATTTTCGAATTCATGAATTATAGTTGTGCCTTTTACTTGTTTTTGTAGGTTTGCGATTTCGTTTTTTAATTCTTCAATCTGTTTGTTACATTCAGTAATGGTGTAGTCTTTATTTCTGTAACAATAAATTGTTATATTATTGCAATTTAAACAAAAGTTATTCTAACACAAAACTCGTATTCCAGGGAAGGGATCATTACCTTATTTCTACTTCTTGTGATTTCATGATGTCATCTTGTGCAAAATTTTTGGCTTTTTCATTCTTTGGTGGCAACAGTTTTTTGAGACTGCTTGGTGCTTTGGTTACTGGTCTCGCTGGCTTCGGCTGAAGTGAAATGCAAAGTTTTATAAGAGAAACTAAAAGGTAGTAATCACAAAAACCTGCACTATGCATGATATAATGGCCGGCAAACATCTTGAGCAGAATATAATTTGTATACCCCTCACATCTGCCAATATTTCAAGTTGTTTGCCGGGTACTGCAGTGTCCGCTGAGAATTTTTATGGTCCTCTTTCACCATTGCCATGCTCTATCTAAAGACACCTCATTTGTACTTAATTGTAAAAGAATTTAGATGCATACATACAAACACATTCAAAACATTACCCATTTCATTACTGTAGTTTTTTTTTTTTCATTATTGGGTATATGTTCTCGAATTTTTAAAACTTGTAAGTAATAAAACCAAGTCAAGTGCGAGTCGGGCTACTTGCGCACCGAGGGTTCCGTACCAAACCACCACACAACATATTAATTTACAAAAAAAAAATTGGAGACAGACTCACATTATTTGATGTTATACTGTAGAGTTTGCTCTATAATCACACCAAGTTTTTACAATAGAGCGAGAAGAAAAAACTTTAATAAAAACTAGTTTACAAGAAACTAGTTTTTATTAAAGTTTTTTCTTCTCGCTCTATTGTAAAAACTTAATTTAGGACCCTTAATTTTTATCTTTTAAAAATTTTGTGTTTTTGTTATCACATGCCCCATAATAACGCACATTCTGTGAAAATTTCATCTGTCTAGCTATTACGGTTCAACAGTTACAGCCCTAAATAGTTAGGACAGACAGACGGACAATGTAGGCTTAGTAATAGCCGGCCGGTTTTCACCCTTTGGGTACGGAACCCTAAATAGTTAATTAAAGCAGAATAGGGAAGCTAATTCGAAGAAAACAAAAGAAAGCGTTAATAAAGTGATTTTTTAAGGACAATGGAATATTAATAAGATTAATTTATAAAATGTTCAGGAAGGGCAAAATCTGCTTATACTCACCGTAGCAAAGGATTTAACACTTTTGACTGAACTGCACTGAGACTGCGTGTCTGTGGCAGTAGTAGGTTTCCTGGTTACTGCAGCCGTTGCTGGTGCAGGCTTTGGTTTTGTTTTGACGGCCACGGCTGCTGGAGCCTTTATTTTGGGCTTTTGAGTTTCATTTTCTTTTTCTTGTTTCTTTGATGGATTAGTTAGATTGTTCACAGGGGCTGTAAATTTTACAGTAATGAAATAACGTCTTTTATAGCTATCATTAATACATAATTAATTAAATACGTTGGCATATTCAAAACGAAATAAACCGTGATTTCTAACATAAAAACACAATAAAAATCACTTACCTAATGGGTCAAAACGTTTGGCTTTTGAAAACATGATTTAAAATACTATAATTTTGAATAAATAAAACAAAATCTTATAAAATTATTCTTAAAATTTAACAATAACAATCGACGATGTCCGTTTGCTATGATAGCGCGCGAAATTGTATTTTTTTCACGAACGCGGGCGCTCCAAAAACCGTTAAATTCACGTTCCGTTTCAAGCAGAAATTTGTGAGCAGGTGTTCAGAAAATTACTCATAATCGTCTCATAATTCATAAATGTTACATGAAAATTCTATTTTACTTAAAAATAATAAAATATTCAATCCCTACTTAATAAAACTATGTTTTTTTTAGGATTAAGTATATGTGTATAGTTGATTGATTGATTGTTATTTGGTATTTTTTAAGTCTAAAGTTGATCGGTCTAACGGCGCGTATTTTCAAATTTGGAGTTTCCTGTAACTCTGTGCACCACCTTTTCATTTGGGTTGTAGAGCAGGAAGCTGGCATAGGTATTGGTTAAGGCAGATGGTTTCCTGTGTCGGAGATTCGTCGGGGCTTCCACGTCGTACTCCAAAATGTTTAGAAATCACTCGGGGTGTGAATACGAAAGAGTAGGTATAAGAGCACACGAAGATATCATGCTAGTGAGATAGTAGATAGATAGAGATCGCCGCGATATCGATAGTACACCACCACGCGTGTCCAATGCAGGTTCAATCACGATGTTTTCCTTGACTGTTTGATAGTAGTCGGTAATAAGTAACAGGTAAGTTCATTCGAACCCGGTATGGATGTTTACTTGAAATTGAATCGAAGTTATGATTTATGACGTTTAGAATTTCCGGATTTTCGGTTACGGACTGTCGCCGTCGGGTCGGCGTCGGCCCCACTGCTTAGTACCACTAGTGGGTCCAGTAGGATTTTCAAGTACTGATGTCTCCACTGCTTGACATGGGTGGTGGACAATATCGGGATTTGTGAATACTTTTGTCTCCACTTTTGTTGAAAAGATACTGGCCGTAAAAGTGCACAAGTGATATTTTTGAAAGCTAGCAATGTTTCTCCACTCGGCACTCCCCGAAAGGGATTATTATTTTAACGTGTCCTAAACATAATTATAAGATTAAGGAGTTAACCCGTGACTTAATCCGCACAAATTATGTACCAGATTTTAAGTCAGATCATAAGCTATCAAACAAAAAAAGTTTCATTAAAATCGGTTCAGCACAAACAATAATCTTTTTTTTGTTAATATCTGCAAGGTACAGAGAAAGTACCAGGAGAGCAGAAGTGTACAAGAGGTCATAAGTCATCTAAGTTAAACCTATTGTATAGAGCAGAAACGTACGTAAATTTTAAATTCGATTAGATACGAATTTTTGTAGTGTGGTAGTACAATTTTTTCTATTGTATTGTGGAGGAACTGCTGTGGAAATCTGTTGTATCATACTAAACTGCAATGCCTCCTCGACTCAAGAGATAGTGGTTTATTTTTTTACGAATTCAGGTTTGCTTCCATAGTAAAAGTTGTTCAGTTTGATGGTCTGAACCACCCCAGAAAATTTCGAAACGGTATAAAAAATCACACAATATTTTGGTGGGATATACAAGGTGTTACAAAAGTAAAAATAAACATATAAAACTTTTAAAGGGGTTGCTTTGACCATCAAACTGAACAACTTTCACTATAGGACAATAGGACAAGCGGCGAAATCGCGAAAAAAAATATCTTTTAATCCCATACATAATACATTTAGCTCGAGTAGATTTGTAGTTTAGTATGGAACATCAGATTTTTTTTCGTGATTTCGATATTGGTCCCATAGTGAAAGTTGTTCAGTTAGATGGTCTTAACCACCCCCTTAAATGTTTCTTTGTATTTTTGTAACACCTTGTATTATTAACTTAGATGATGGGTAAATTAAGAAAGGCATGTAGGTATTAAAATTATTTATAAACCCATCAAATTCATCACACCTAAACCTATGGAGCATAATTACATTGATGGAGGAGGAGGTGGTACAGGCAATAATGGGGGGGGAGGAGGTACACCCATCATTGGAGCTCCAGGAGGAGGGGGGAGCCTCATCCCATGGTTCTCCCACATCTTCGGAGGAGGTGGCATCCGCAACGGCTCCATTTTAAATGCAAACTGCAGGAAAAACTGCTTAGTATCTTTGTTCCAATGAGTCCAGAACTTTGAATCATGTTTTTCAACCTCTCTGCTTGGTACTTTGAAGGCTATGGTCTCGTAAGGTTCCGCTGCAAACAGAAGGTATTGCCACCTGCGGTCTGGAGGCTCGATCTTCTGTTCATATGCTGACATGAAGCGATGTCTTGGTTGTACTCCTTCAGCGATTTCTGAAAATAATAAAGTTTATACGTAAAATATCTCAATTTATCTCTATGTCAACTTTACTTGGTATTCCATCATTTGCACAGATTTACATATTCTGAAATCTTCCTGGACATATTAAAAGGAATATTATTGTTTCAGTGACTGTAATAAGCTCAACAGATAAATCATAGTCACACCAGAGGAGCTAACATGACGGCCCATAATGTTAAAATTTCGCCAATGCCAAAATTCGCACACGGGCTAATGTTGTCGCACGTCATGTTAGTCCCTCAGGTCCCCTTTTGATTTTAATTGATACAGATTAAACACTGAGGCCGAGATTCAGAGACGATTTTTTAGTCTTAGTTCAAACTAAGTAGGGCGAAAATGTATGGAATATGACATACGGGAGTTCAAACTATGACTTTAAAAACGTCTCTCGCTCGTCTCGCCTCATATGTGAATTCGAACCAGTTAAGCAATTTAAAATGGAGTTAACACTTTCACTGTGGGAAAACGTACCTAGTACGTAATTTTCTATGGAAAATCTTTTTGCTCCTATGTAAACATATTCCATGGTTTACTTTGCCTATTTTAAGGATAATCGGCGACGGCCATAGAAAAAATGCAAAAGGGTTATATACGGATGTATATGATTTTATAATGTAAGTAAATATTAAATTTATGATGAATGGGGTCCATTCATGCCCATTGAATAATTTTTGTTGCTCATTTGGGTAATTTTTGTCACCATCATCCTTTTAAATAAATACTAATTGTAGTTGTGATTGTTTTTCTTTCTGGGTGTGTATATTTTATTTATACAGAGTCATTCTTAATATGCTGAAGGTTCTTTAAGGGGATGATCAGACCATCAAACTGAACAACTTTCTCTAAGAGATCAACATTGAAATCATGGAAAAAAATCATCTGTCCCATACATTAGGCTCGAGTAGGTTTGCAGTTTTGTATGGAATGTGCCATTGAAAAAGTTATTCAGTTTGACGGTCTGATCATCCCCTTAAAAAAGTGTCAGCGTATTAAGAAGGACCCTATAATTATGTTCAATTAAGTAATATTTTATTACCAGGGTAGTCCACTTGAAAGAGTAAACTTTGTTGTCCATTTTCAGGATCTTTCTGCTTAGTGACTCTGTAACCAGGTCGACCGATCTTAACAAACTTCTTCGGTTCGATCCTGGGTTTCTCCGGAGCCAGCTGCTGCGGGGACTCCTTGGCTTCCTTGGCTGCACGGCGGGCAAGGTTTGCTTGATGTTTCTTTCCCTGGGTGTGGGCTAGGTAGCTTCCCTCGTTGTTGTGCAGGGTCAGACATAGTTTACATTCATAAGAACCTGAAAATGGAATAATATAAGTTGTTTTCAAAAAGTTGTCATAAATTAAAAAGATAATGATGATGAATAATTTTTTGTTACATAGTTTTATTTTAATTTTAACATAGTATAGCATATGCTCGCGACTATATTCCCCGAGGGTTTAGTTTGAGAATTTCTGAAAACTCATAACATCGATGTTTCACTAGTAGTACCGAAACTATGTCCAGTATGACGGGGAGTGAGCCCGTCACCACTTGTAATGGACAGTAGGAACAATACTAGCCTCGAAATTGAAGCATGCAAGTTTCATGATGTTTTCCTTCACCGAAAAGCTAGTTGGTGTTACAAATTTTGACACTTACAAAAACCATATGTAACAAAATATGTTATGACGATCACTTATTACTTTGGAAATAGCATCTACATTAATTTATCACCATTATTTAAAGGATGGAAGCCATTACTCAGTACGAGACATTTCACATACTCCACTGCGGCTGCGTCCCTGATACAGTCGACCTGATTATTTATAAAAAAAGTTACTTATTGACAAAGTCAATATAATTTATTCAATATAGGAGCTTGCAGCACACTTATCAAACGTCAAAACCTTTTTTTAAGCTACCACCGCGTCGGAACGTGTTGTCGCTGTAGAGAAGATGACAAGCAGTCAAACAGGTATTGGCTTAACTTTGAGAGACACATTACATAGCATGTTATGTTAACCACATAGTCTGAAGTAACATTTTAGTGGGTCAGAGTGTCATCTTAGTAGTGATTTCACTTGAGAAACACAAAACCCATACATACCGCTTTGGTAAGTTATATGTCAAGGTAGACAGTCGAAGCTATGAATGTGACGAAAAAACTTGCAGCCAGCACTGGCCTCTAAACCCTTAGATTAAAGTAAAATAATGGACTATGTGAACATTTCAAACCAGTAAAATGAGGCAAAACAAATGAATTTTAGGCCTATCCATTAATCTATACTTCATTCCAAATAAGGATGACAAGATTTTCCGATTCCTATTTAGCTTTCTGGCCAATTCTGATTACCAAATGTAATTAATTTATTGGATACATATACGATCCGATATTTCTTGGACGTTACTAAAGCTTTTTAAGAATGAGTAAGAGGAAAGAAGTTTCAAATCTCTGTTTCGGTATTGTAAAATATTAATTAATTAATAGCCTAAAAATTTCGTTGCTATTTTGATTGAAGTATAAGGCCGAGATTCAGAGACGATTTTTTTAGTTTTAGCTCGAGCTAAGCGTGGTGAAAATGTATGGATTTTGACGTACGGGAGTTCGAACTATGACTTAAAAATCGTCTCTGAATCTCGGCCTAAGTCTAAACCCTATCGCCATGCACGCATACAGACATAATTTGTATGACGCCTCACGCACACCAACCTAAGAAACTTGGCCCCTTTTGTTTCATACGGTACAAGCGTGAGGCTCAATCTAGACATATACTTTATCAGACATACCCAAATGATTTTTCATAAAATAGGGGTCCTTATTCAAGTCGATGGTCTCGAGAGCAAGCTGGCGAAGCCTCTCCCTGCGATCTCTGTTGCTCTCCGACCATGATGCAACGCCTCCTCCGCCGGTTTTACCACCAGGCCGGTTTTGAAAATCCATTCCGATTGATGTTTAGCTCATGCAATATTGAATAATTCAACAACTTTCCATTTATTTATGTTTTCTTGAAAAATAACTATTCTTACGATAAACTCCACACGTGAAAACAAATTTTTTTTTTTAATGTCTTTAACGGCTCTGGATACTAGTCCTTTTGAGCCATTCGTTATTTTTTTTCTTTATATTCTTTATTTTGATGAAGGGATGATAGATGACGATGAATCTGTGGTCGATTTCGTAAGCTCGCGCGATGCCGCCAAAATGACCATGGACGAGTTAACTTGAACCAAAACTTATGGGGGGTTTTTGGCGGGAATTTGTCAGCTACGTTTGGAGTCCTCATATTTCATCGAATTTTTATTGTTTACAGTGAGTTTTGGTTCGTAAAATTGGTGTTGTTTTGCGTAACAAAGTGTCGTGCAAGTGAACAATATACAGTTCTGTGAAATATGATGGTGTATGGGTCGTAAACAGGAAAAGTGTTCCGTCATTTGTAGCGCGGCAAAGCGATCGGTTCACCTCTTTCCTGTGGACTTCTCTGCGTTTCCTTCGTCTTTCGGGTGCATCCAAAAACTCAAAAGAAGCGTCAAAACGTCGAACACCAACGTTTTAATTGCCATAAATAAGAGAATTTTATTAAAGACATCGGCTGTATGGGATATTTAACCCTTTGCCTTGAATTGAACCAAAAAAAAAAAAAAAAAACCAAAACTTATGTTCTGTTATCGTATTTATTTGAGATTCCTGTTACGTCGGTTGCTTTACGCAACTGTTTGGTACACAATCCGCACTAAATTATATCACAAATATCACTACAACCAATTTTTTACGAATTTCAAATACGACGAAACGTAACAAGAGCAATGGCGCCAAGCAAACTCCCCGTGAAAACAAAATAAATCCAGTGTTGCCAACCTGGTTCGTGGTTTTGGGGCTATTAGGATAAATGTGATGGATTGTTCAATGTTCAGGATATCTTTAGAAACTTGTATTATTCGCTTTTGGTTATATGACGTGACGCTCATGTAGGGAAACATTTTTATTCTTCACTTCATATTTAAGTGTGTTTTTTTTTACTATTAATGACTTCTCATAATGAATTTCCAAAAAAATGTATATACATATTTTCTTATTTCTATTCGAGGCTGGGCTAGATATTAAATAATTAAGTACCTACGCGGCTAGATGACTGGGAAACAGGCTAGGCTTAGCCCCAAAAATGCTAAGCTGGCAGCATTTAAAAAAAATAGAATTTTGACGTTAATGCTATTTCCGGTAAGATAAAAATAAAGCACCTTTAGACGGGCAACTGATCGCAGGCTACCTACCGAATCGCGCGGCAGCAAAATTGCCCGTCTCAAGACCGATCGCACGATCCCAAACCGGTCTTAGCCAATTAGGAGAGCGTGCTCCTTTCCTCCACCCGCCTTTGCTATTTGGCCTTGGCAGAAAGCATGTGATCAGTCCGTCTAAAAGGGTGCTTAAAGGCGAGATAAAGGCCTTTGCTGACTGGGACAATCTTGTTTGATTGAGAATTTGACTGTATGGAAATACTGGATTCTATATTTTTGGGTTTTGTTCCAGCCTAGATCCAGCAATCCTGCTGGAAAATAATATGAAATAACTCGCAATCCCATAAATATAAATGACTGAACTGAACTATGGATGATCATACTATTATGCTTCCTGCATAGGTAGCATGACACCGTGATATAGCGCTATCACACCTTCGCTCTCTTTCTATTTGCGCACGAACGAACGAGGTAAAAGACGTGATACAGCCGTATCACGTGTAACATGCTACGGCTTCAGCTATGCACAAATATATGAGAATTGAGAACTTATTTTTTCTGAAAGGGAAATGTAGAAATAACTTTATATCTATTAACTTTTATACTGTGTGTATATAAGTATGACAAATAAATAATAACTTGGTCAAAGCAAATAATAGTTTTAATATATAATGGAAAATATACGTAAGAGAAATATAATAGTTGACAGAGAGATAACAGTCAAGTGTCTCTATGGCAACCTAAACCATAGTTCATAATGACAGAATATAGAGATATATACAATCTCTTCACACCCACGGAACTTTTAAAATTTGGAGATTTTCTTCAATCCAATTTTTCCACTTAATTCTTCCAATCTTGGACCAAAAAGTGGCTTTGTCAGCATATCCGCCAGCTGTCGCATGGATGGGACTTGTTTTACTTCAAGTTCACCATTGGTTACGCATTCACGTACAAACAGATGCTTCAACTTGATGTGTTTGGTCCGCTTATGGTGCTCATATTTAGGATTGTGAGAAAGCTTTATAGCTGATTCATTGTCTAGATAGAGCACAGGTTTTTGCAAATCAGTCAAGTCTTTCACTAGGCTATTCAGCCACAGAATCTCTTGTGCAGTTTCGCTGGCTGCAATGATCTCAGCTTCAGCTGATGAGAGAGAGACAATAGTTTGTCGTTGACTTCTCCAGCTGATAGCTGCTCCTGAGAGTAGGCACACCATCCCAGATGTCGATCTGCCTGTTGCTTGGTCTCCCGCGAGGTCGGAGTCCGAGTAGCACACCATGTTTTTTGGTGTTTCTATAGTATGTCTATATACTAGGCCTTTGTCTGTAGTTCCTTTTAAGTAGCGGAAAATCCGTTTAACTAGCATAACATTCTTCATAGTGGGTGTCTCTAGTGTTCTGGATGCTTTGCTCACGGCATAAGCTATATCGGGCCTTGTACCCACAGCTAAGTAGGTAAGTGCTCCAACGGCCTGTCTATACGGGAAATTCGGCCTGCTTTCAGTGTTTGGTTCCGTATCGTTGATACTTTCTTTGATTATTGGAGTCGGTGTTGATTTACTGTTCATCATACCGAACTTTTCAAGGACCTTTTTTGTATATGCTTGCTGGCATATTGTTATTTTTCCCTTTTCTGCTTTTATTTCCATGCCCAGGAAGTAGGAGACAGGTTTGGTTGTTATCTTGAAACGAGCTTTTAGTTCCTTAATAAACTCATCTCCTGCAGCAGTTGTGGTAGATGCCACAAGTCCATCGTCAACATAAAGTCCAATTATAACTTTGGACTGTCCTCTGATTCTTGTATACAAGCAAGGATCTGCTTCACTTTGTTTGAAGCCAGTTTTTGTCAAAAATTCGGCAATGCATAAGTTCCAGCATCGCGGCGCTTGCTTAAGACCGTAGAGGCTGCGATTAAGCTTGCATACCCGCTTTGTTCCTTCTTGGAAGCCTTCGGGCTGTTCTACGTGAATAACTTCTTCAACTGAACCGTTCAGAAAGGCTGTTGATACATCGAATTGACGTAGGTTTAAATTTTCTTTAGCAGCAATTGCTATAATTGTTCGTATAGTGCTGAGTCGAGCCACAGGACTAAACGTCTTATCGTAGTCGACGCCTTGTTGTTGTGAATAACCTTTGACAACTACCCTGGCTTTAAATTTATCTATAGAGCCATCTGGATTTGTTTTCAATTTATAAACCCATTTGCATGGTAGGGCCTTTCGTCCTTTAGGTAATTCCACTAAATCCCAGGTTTTATTTTCTTTCAGTGAGTTTATTTCGCTCAGCATGGCTTCAAGCCATTTTTCTTTGTAAATTGAGTCCAATGCTTGTTTGTAATTCACTGGATCCTTAGGTAAATTTTCAACTTCAGCGACAGCTGCCAGTACGAAGTCATCATACCGTTGTGGCGTTTGCATTGCTGATCTGTCTCTAAGGTTTTAGCGATTTAGTTCAGACAGTTGATCAATTTCATCCTGTACCTGTTCGTTATCATTATCTTGTAGTTGTTCAATTTCATCCTGTTCTTGTTCATTAGCGGTTTCGTAATCAGTAGTATTTTCCTCACCGTTTTGAGTAGAATCTGCGTGTACGACGTTTTCAATAAAGTCATTTCGTTGAGTGTCGCCAGCATCATCGAAATCAACTTGTGTTTCAGTTGTTTCAGAAGTCATTTGCCTTTCGTTGAAGAAAGAATGGTTGCTTACATTGTCTGTAAGGTTGGAGTAGTAGTTTGCTTTTACAACTCTTACATCTTTAGAAATGATTGTCTTGCGTTTGGATGGAACATATACTCTGTATGCTTTGCTGATATCTGAATATCCAACAAATATTCCTGGTATAGCCTTGGGAGCAAATTTATGACCTTTAGATCCTTTCATCAGTATGAAGGCTTTCGAACCAAAAGGATGGAGATGATTTATACAGGGCTTTCTTAGTACCCATTTTTCAAATGGTGTTTTGTTGTCAATAGCACTGTTTACATTTCTATTAGACAGATAGTTCGCGGTATTAATTGCTTCTGCCCATAGGCGCATTGGTGCTTTTGCGTCAATAAGCAAAGCCCTGGCTTTCTCCACTAGTGTACGATTCTTCCGTTCAGCGGTACCGTTCTGATGGGGAGTATAGGGTGCGGATAAGCGTCGCGCAATCCCATGTTCCTTCAGATAGGCTTGGAATTTGGCGTTGACATATTCCGTGCCATTGTCCGTTTGCAAGTGTTTGATTTTGTTGCCCGTAAATGTTTCCATTTCTTGTTTGAACTCTTTAAACTTGTCTAAAACTTCTGATTTGTTTTTCAAGAAGTATACACGTCCGTACCTACTATAATCATCAGTGAAAGTGACGAAGTATCTGCTCTGAGCGTAAGTAGGTGTGCTGATTGGGCCACACACGTCGCTGTGGACAATCTCTAGACGTTCGGTAGTTCGAGGAGTAGTTCGTTGGGGTGGGCTTGGCACTCGAGTCATTTTCGATTGAATGCAAGTTTCGCAATCTGACAAAGTCTCATTTTTATTGAAGTTCAATCCAATCAGTGTCTCGTTTTTGAGAGCTAGGTGGAGATCTTTGTCGTTCATATGGCCGAGCTTTCTGTGCCAATCTTGTATGGAATCTTGTTTTGTGTTTGATGAACTCGTTGCAGGCGTTGCCGCAAAGCTTCGTTCAATTTTTGGCGATCTGATATAGTAGAGGCCATTTGACTTTACTGCGGTCATTAGCAACTGTGAGTACTGGCTGGTCGCCTGTACTGGCACAGCAATGACGTAGTTTTATATTTCATTCGCTTCGTCAAATAAAAGATGTCAAAAGGATCTTTTATGTAACGTGAATTTGTGATAACGAATAAAGATGTTATAAACTATTTGTAAACGTTCTTCGGAGAAAATCCCTCACAAATTGGTAGTGTGAGTACTGGCTGGTCGCCTGTACTGGCACAGCAATGACGTAGTTTTATATTTCATTCGATTCGTCAAATAAAAGATGTCAAAAGGATCTTTTATGTAACGTGAATTTGTGATAACGAATAAAGATGTTATAAACTATTTGTAAACGTTCTTCGGAGAAAATCCCTCACAAATTGGTAGCAGAGCGTGGTTCTTTACAAGTAAGAAAAACCATGACATCAAATACGAGTTACCGCAACATAGAACCGTTGACCAAATCAAACTATGATACTTGGTGCCTGCAAGCTCAAGCGGTCCTGATTAAAAATGACTATTGGGACATCGTAAGCGGCGAGAAAACATTGCCACCAAATGCGGATGCGGCGGCAAAGTTGGTGTTCAATAAAGAGGACTTGAAGGCAAGAGCTGAAATCCTACTTTTACTGTCGCCTTCTGAATTAAAACAAATTAAAGCCTGCACGACATCTAAAGCTGTATGGGACAAGTTGAGAGCTACTTACCAAAGTACTGGGCCTGCAAGGAAAGCTACGTTATTAAAACAGCTGGTTCTAAAGCGAATATCCACAGAAGAAGATATTCGTGACCATATAAATAACTTCATGGATATCGTGGACAAGCTCGCCGACATGGATATAAAAATACCTCCAGAGTTACTAAGCATAATGCTCCTTTACAGTTTGCCGACAAATTTTGAAAATTTTAGAATAGCCATTGAGTCTCGAGACACACTACCTCATCCTGAGGACCTGAAAGTAAAAATTCTGGAAGAGTACCAGGCCAGGAGTGGTAATGAACAGCCCGAAAGCTCAGAAGCATATCACGTCAAGAAAAATAAGCCAAGGCTATACTGCAAAAGCTGTAAAAAGAAAGGTCACGCTACCGAGACGTGTCGGGGCAAAAAGGAAAACACAAATGAGAAAGACAATCAAGGCAAGTACAAAAACTATAACGTTTGCCTGAACACCGCAGATTCATATGCAAATAAAGAAATATGGTGCCTAGATAGCGGTTGTTCATCTCATATGTGCGGCGACAAATCAATGTTTTCTACAATTTCCCCTGAAAATGGTACCCTAAAGATGGCATCAAATAAATATGTCAGTGAAATTCAAGGCAAGGGAAAAGTTACAGTCTGTACAAAGAAACAAGGCTACAACTTCAATGACACTCTCTATGTTCCAGATGTGTCTGTGAACCTTTTGTCTGTGGCCAAGATAACAGACAGAGGAAATAAGGTTGTTTTCAGTGAAGATAAAGCCTACGTCATAGAAAAAGACGGCGAGGTGACACTGACAGCGCAAAGAAAAGATGGGCTCTACTATCTTGAGTTTGAAAGAAAAGAGACTGCAAACTACACACCTAAAGAAGACGGTAACATCATGGAATGGCATCGCAAACTTGGCCACATAAACGAAAAAGATTTAAAGAAGATGGCTAAAGAAGACCTCATGCACGGTTTAAATTTAACTGATGAAAAGTTTGAAACATGTGAGACCTGCATTAAAGGAAAACTATCAAGATTACCATTCACAAGACATGATGACCTCTACACAACGGACAAGCTAGAAATAATTCATAGCGACGTTTGTGGACCTTTTGAGTGTGAGACGCTAGCTGGCTCAAGATACTACGTCACGTTCATTGACGATTATACTCGTTACTGTCACGTCTACTTCATTAAAAGGAAGAGTGACGTATTCAACATTTTCAAGGAATATAAAAAGGAAGTCGAGACGTTCCACAACAAAAAGATAAAACATCTGCAAACAGACAATGGCACAGAATATCGCAACAAGGAGTTTGATGATTTTCTCAAATCGAACGGCATCCAAAGAAGGCTGACCACAATTTATACCCCACAACAAAATGGGATAAGCGAGAGAAAAAACAGATCCCTGTTAGACAAAGCCAGATGTTTGTTGATCGAGGCAAATGCACCTAAGAAGCTTTGGGCGGAAGCGGTAGCAACCGCTAACTACCTCATAAATCGTAGTCCTACCAAAGCATTGAATGGCAATATACCCTTCAAGAAATGGGTAGGCCGAACACCAAGCGGAAATCACCTTCATGTTTATGGCAGGACAACATTCGTCCTGAAAAAGAACAAACGAGGAAAGCTAACCCAGAATGCCAAAGAAGGAGTATTCATGGGGTACTCGATGACTTCAAAGGCTAACAGAGTATACATACCTGAAGATGATGACGTTGTGACGACCAGGGACATAAAGGTCATAGATAAAATGTATTTTAAAGAAAAAAGTCAGAACTTTGAAGATCTTACAAACGAAGTAGGACAACAAGATAATAAAGAGGTGCAACAAATAGAAATTGAAATAACAGAAAATAAAAATGAAAACATGTTTGAAAATCTGTACGATCAGGAAGATGACGTTCCTTTGCTAGACGGAACAGAGTCTTACGATAATGCATTGGAATATCCGAACAATCAAGAAGATGACGTTTCTTCGCAAGACGAAATAGAATCTCACGATGACGCATCAGAGATCATGGAAACACCTGGAAATGGGAGGCCTCAAAGAGAGAGACATCCGCCAGCGTGGACCAGAGATTTCGAAATGGACAAGACTGAAGAAAGTCACATATTCTCGGAAATATCTTACATGTCTGACGAAAATGAGAATGATGAATACTGGCATGATGCAATAAAAGCTGAGATAAGAGCACATGTTAAGAACGGAACGTGGAAAATAGAAAGGAAAAACAAAGAAGTTAAAGAAGTTGACTATAAAATGGTTCTAAGAAATAAAATAGGACCAGATAACAGCATAACAAAGAAGGCCAGACTCGTAGCACGGGGTTTTTCTCAGCGACCAGGTGTCGACTACAACGAAACATATGCTCCCGTTGCTAAACTAAGTTCGATCAGATCTGTTATTGGGATTGCAATGGAAGAAGGGTTAAAGCTAAACCAGATGGACGTAACAACGGCGTACCTGAATGGTGAACTAGAAGAAAAGATAGTGATGAAATACCCTGACTATTTAGAAGAATATCTGACAGAAATCATGGTCGAAGAAAGTAAACAAAGAGATCTGACTTTATACAATAAGACAAAAAGTATGCTGAAAGATATAAGAAATAATCCAAAAGAGAAAGTCTGTCATCTTATAAAAGCTCTATATGGACTCAAACAGGCAGGGAGGCAGTGGTACAAGAAACTCGACACAGAATTAAAGAACATAGGTTTCAAAGCATCAGAAGCTGACCCATGTTTATACCTACTAGAGAAAAGAGGAGTTAAAGTCATAATAGTAATATATGTCGATGATTTATTGATTGCCTATTCATGTCCAAGAAAGCTCAAAGAAGTAAAGGACCTGCTAAATGCAAAATTTGAATTAAAAGACTTAGGGATACCGAAACGGCTACTTGGAATAGACGTTACCTATAAGAGGGGTGAAATTAAACTGAACCAAGAAAAGTTCATAGAAGACACTCTCAAAAAGTTCAAGATGGAAGATTGTAAAGCAACGACTACACCAATAGAGCCAGGTCTCATGCTTGAAAAGGGTAAAAGAGATGAAAGGAAAGATCTTCCCTATAAAAACTTAATCGGTACGCTTATGTACCTGGCAGTGGCAACTCGCCCTGACATAATGTTTGCCGTAAGTTATCTCTCGCAATTTAACGATTGTTACGAAGAAGAGCATTATAAGTGTGCAAAAAGAGTACTACGTTACCTTAAAGGAACGAAGAGCACCGGTCTCACCTTCAAGAAGACCGGGCGAAAATTGCTTGGTATGGCAGATGCAGATTGGGGCGCATGCAAGCTTGATCGAAAGTCTTTTTCGGGCTATTGCTTTATATATGCTGGAACGTCCGTAAGCTGGATGTCCAAAAAGCAACGAAGCGTTGCCCTATCGACAGCTGAGGCGGAGTACGTTGCCCTAACCGAAGCTGCGAAAGAAGCCATCCATCTAAAGAGCCTTTATAAAGACCTAGGGGCCAGCTATGACAACATAGTCGTATTAAATGACAACCAAGCTGCCCTCAAACTTAGTCAAAATGCGATGGTGACTTCGAAATCTAAACACATAGACCTAAAAATGCACTTCATTCGGAACTGCATACAAGAAGGGCTAATAGATGTCAAGTATCTGCGAACAGAAGACATGGGAGCAGATATGCTGACAAAGGCTTTAGCTGGACCGCGGCTGATGAAATTGCGGTGCAGCTTAGGACTCTCCTGATGACCACGACATTGCCGTGAAGAGGAGTGTGAGTACTGGCTGGTCGCCTGTACTGGCACAGCAATGACGTAGTTTTATATTTCATTCGCTTCGTCAAATAAAAGATGTCAAAAGGATCTTTTATGTAACGTGAATTTGTGATAACGAATAAAGATGTTATAAACTATTTGTAAACGTTCTTCGGAGAAAATCCCTCACAGCAACTTCCCCGTCTTATTGCGTATGACTGCCTTGTCATTAACAAATTTTACTGAAGCACCATGATCGGTAATACTTGGTACTGATAGTAAATTTGTTGAAAGTGTAGGTACAAACAGCGTGTTTTCGAGGTGTATTCTCCCAAATGTGTTGATCAGCGTAACTCTGCCTTCACCTTTTATTTCAGTGGAGTGATCTTCTGATGCAAAGTTGAGCTTCCTTGACACAGTCTTCATGTCTTTGAAAAACTCTTGCTGAGGCGTCATGTGAGAAGTACAGCCGCTGTCAAGTACCCAGTCGTCTTGACGGTTCCGGTTCGATGTAAGAAGGCACTCTTCGGCGAAGTGAGAGTCATCGTTTTGATTAGTGTTAGACTTCTTCTTTATATTTTTCTTCCAGCATTCAGTACATATTTTGTGAGTCTTTTTCTGAAAGATTTTGCTTCCCGTCTTCTTACAGTATTTGCAAGATGCGTAAAGTGCGTTTTCTTCTTTAATTGGTTGTGAACCAGGTTCAAAATTTTCATTATTATGATGACGAGCGTCACTTTCTTCTGTTATTTTTATTTTAAGTTCTTCCGGCTTTGGCAAGACGTCGCGTGACTCGATAGCAACACGGAAATTTTCATACTCTGAGGATAGGCTGTATAGCATCATTATTGTTAGTAGATCCTCATTTATTTTTACGTCCATATCAGCCAGTTTGTCAACAGTGTCCATAAACTTGTTTAAGTGTGCACGTACATCGTTACCTTCAAGTTTGGTAAGTATCAGTTGCTTGAGAAGGGATGCTTTACGTGCGGGACCTTTACTCGCATGAATCTCTTTCAATTTATCCCACAGGGCCTTTGCAGAGGTGCATTTTTTTATTTCTTTGAGCTGAGAAGGAGCGATTAATAAAATAAGTTCAGATTTTGCCTGTCTGTCTCCTTCAGCATCTTCGGCACTTGCGTCTTGAGCTAAGGGTGTAACTACGTGTTTCCATAATTTGCTTTTTATCAATACGGCTTCTGCCTGAATTGCCCAAGTGTCATAGTTGTCCTTATCAAGTGGATCAACGTGATATGTTCTCTTCGGCATGTTTGCGGCACAATGTTCAATGACCATTCACCATTATGTCGTGACAACGTTTTTCACTTTAAACGCTCTGCTACCATATTAACTTTTATACTGTGTGTATATAAGTATGACAAATAAATAATAACTTGGTCAAAGCAAATAATAGTTTTAATATATAATGGAAAATATACGTAAGAGAAATATAATAGTTGACAGAGAGATAACAGTCAAGTGTCTCTATGGCAACCTAAACCATAGTTCATAATGACAGAATATAGAGATATATACAATCTCTTCACAATATCAATTTCAATTTATTTTATAAAGAAAAAGCTACAAATGTTTTCTAACTTAAGCCCACACATACACACATAAGCATAAACAATTTATTTAGGTTTACTCAATCGGTCGATTGTGGTATTTGTGGTAGAATTTGTACAAAGCACTGCACTACTCACTGCAACTGTCAATGTCATATGTACTGACAGATGTCAAAAAGTCCTCTTTTCTCTTGTCAAAGTTAGCGGCAGGTATATTTTCGCTGAATAAATCCAATTTTATTTAAAAAATCTAGTAATTACCGTGGTTGTTACCTATTCAGTATCAATCAGGACATTATTCTGAAAACTAATCTGAAGTTATTTCGTGCATGCCACATTGCATCGCAAGTTTATGTTTATAACCTGTGTTTGATCGTCGCTCCTGTTTTTTAGGTAGAACATCAAGATGTTGATGCCAAAACAGAACCGTGTGGCGATATACGAGTTCCTGTTCAAGGAGGGAGTTATGGTAGCCAAGAAAGACTACCATGCACCCAAGCACCCTGACCTGGAGAAGATTCCTAACCTCCAAGTGATTAAGGCTATGCAGTCCCTTAAATCTAGAGGTTATGTAAAGGAACAGTTCGCCTGGAGGCACTTTTACTGGTGAGTTATCCAAAAATACAGTAAAAATGTAATTTGAAAAATGTAAATACTTGGTAAAACATGCTGAAAACTCTGTGTAGCAATAACTGACTGTAGGTGCTCCTGAACAACGTTAGATCGACAGATGTATGTGATTAAGCAGACATTACCGTAGGCACGCTCCATACAAAGTCTGGATATACAAAGTGTTAAAAAATAAACATTTAAAACTTTTAAGGGGATTATTTAGACCATCAAACTAAGCAACTTTCACAATGGGATCAATATCGAAATCGCGAAAAAACCACACATTTAGCTCGAGTAGATTTAGTACGGAACTTCAGATTTTTTTTCCCGATTTCGATATTGGTCCCATAGTGAAAGTTGTTGTTTGATGGTCTAAAGCACCTCCTTAAATGTTTTTTTTTTAACACCTTGTATTATTTAAACCTTAGCTAACCAATTAAAGTCAATGAAATTTTGCAGAAACACTCTAGAAACAAATCTCTATGCTGTATGTTGTCCAATTTTCGGTAAAATATACAGTTTCAAAGCTAGAATTAATTTAAGTTTTGTATGGAAATCTTTGAGGAACTGTAACTTCAAAACTATACATTTGACTTAAATCTGACACAATACAAGCATAGAGATTAGTTTCTAGACGGTTTCTGAAAAATTTCATGTACTTTAATTGTCTAGTATTGAAAATATAACCAGACTTTGTTGGTATGGAGCGTGCCAATGGTAATATACTGTTAACAAAGAGTCTCAAACTTTGTCATACAATTTAAATATACAAAGTGTTACAAAAATGCAAATAAACATTTAAGTTAAGGGGGTGGTTTATACCATCAAACTGAACAACTTTCATTTTGGGACCAACATCGAAATCACGAAAAAAAAATCGGATGTTCCATACTAAACTACAAATCTACTCGAGCTAAATGTATGGGACAGATGATTTGGTTTCTCGCGATTTCAATGTTGGTCCCATAGTCAAAGTTGTTCAGTTTGATGGTCTAAACCACCCCCTTAAAAACTCAAAATTTTTATTTTTACTTTTGTAACACCCAGTAGAACTAATTTAGAAAATGATTAGAATATAATACTTGAATGGCTCTAGACAAGATTGATGATCAAAGCATATATCCATTGCTATGAACACATAGAGAGTATGGAGTCAGTGCAAGTCTGTTATTATTGAAATTCTGCAGTTATATTTGTTCACTGCCTGCAAATCATTGACCAAGAAAAAATTTCACTTACGATGGTAGACAGAATGTCAGGGAATCTATACAATTTAATATGAAGTGACGTCGATAAGGACAGCAATCTCCTTTTTTAACTAGAGTGAATTTCTCTCTACGCCGCAATTGGTTTAAATATGATGCTGTCACTGTCATCAGTATGAGCAGTGTGAGAGACAGTATTCACCTATATGTTTAAGCAATGACATTCTATACCCATCATTGTGTTTAAGCCTAAATATTTGTACTATGTACACATATATCTAAGTAATGTTACATAGGTTGCTAGTAGTTGATTTAAATAAGCTATCCCTTAAGGAAAAAGATTTGTAATGCAAAAATAGCCAAGAGGTTGGCTCAGTACCACCATATAATATTAGCAAAAAAAATGGTTTCTTTGTGACCCTTAGTGCGAGCCCGACACACACTTGGCCGGTTTTATGATTGGTTGTTTTACCTTGGAACCTTCGAGTGTATACACCAAGTTTCACGCTTTTATGTATAGCCATTTTTACGATCAAGCAAAAACAAAAAAATATGTTTCTTGTATGGGGGGGACCCCAGCTTAATTTTTTTATTATTTGTTAGCAAATCCAAAATAATAACACATATTCTGTAAAAAATTACAACTCTACCTATTATGGTTCAATAGATACAGCCCTTTAAAGCTAGGACGGACGGAAGGATGAACAGCGTAGGCTTATGGGTACCGCGACCTAAAAATGTGGTTCTGGACCTACAATTCTGGTCTTATCATTCCAGGTACCTGACCAACGAAGGTATTGAGTACCTAAGAATCTTCCTCCACCTGCCGCCTGAAATCGTGCCAGCGACCCTCAAGCGCTCCGTGCGAACAGAGACCGTGCGCCGCGGTGCCGTCGGCCGCCCCGACGCGCCCGCGCGCTCCGCCGAGGACCGCTCCGCGTACAGGAGAGCCCCCACAACCCCTGGAGCACCTCACGATAAGAAGGCTGACGTTGGTCCCGGCTCTGCTGATGTTGAATTCGTAAGTTTTAACCCACTGCTCGATTTAAGCCATTTCCCTGGCATCTTTCCTAGTTTTCTGCAAAGGGCATTTAAGTTTAGGCACTTTCTTTTGCCATGTGGTTCCGGCTTAGAATGGACCACCCCTAATCTTCCCGTGGGTATCGTACAAGGCGACTACGGGATTAAAGGTTTCTTATGCAGTCTTTATGTGGGCGACAGACTAGCCACCTCACCACTTGACACATCATTCCTAAACTTAAATTGCTAAATGTGCGCACTGGTACAACTACATTCTTAAACAACTACCACCCCAAAACGGAATTACGGTCGTTAGTTTATGTATTTATGTACTTTCTTCTGTTTTTGAGAAAATGAGTAAACCTAAATTCAACAGTAGCTTTTAGTAGGAGCTAGTTGCAGTTGTTGCTATTATCTTGTGTAAACTATTTAGTTATTTTAACATTCACTTTTATTTGTTCCAGAGAGGAGGATTCGGACGAGGCAGGCCTGCTCCTTAAATAAGTTTAATAAAAAAATCGTACACTATTAATTGTTTTATTTCATGTCATATTTTTGTCCATTTTAAATAAGCAAGTTCATCGATTTTTTCATCTTCTATGGAAGTGTTAACAAATCAATCAGAAACAGTTTTTTTGTAGCTAAGTTGTGCTATTTTGGTATAAAACAAAATAAAAAACTGCAATAACAATAATTATAATTTATTTTAAATAACTACATGATGCCTAATAGACAAGTACCACTTGATTAAAATGTACAGAATAAAGACAAGCAAACTATATGGATGATTTAAAAAACAGTTGCAACTATGCTGTTGCAAATTAGTCTAGTCTGTCAGTTGCTTATGGACCAGTAGAATGGACCCGCGGAGGGTCGGGCATAGCGAATTCGCCGAGTTTGTCCGCATAGTACTGGTATGCTCTGAACGGCTTCAACTCCCATGGCACCTGGTCCTCCATCTGGGTCAGACATACGCCCAAGTCTTCAAGAGTTGGGACACCACTTTGAACCTCATCTGTAGTAGCTTCCTATAAACATTTTTGAAAACTGTTAATTCAAACTACAATTTGAAACCAGGCTGCAAGGCATCTAATGGTTCTGATACTGCGATTTGTATAATTAAATAAGCACTACACCGTCGCTTGATAAGAGGTTTTCACCTCTTAAGAAACATTTCGACAAATTATAAATGAGCTGACATTTTATTCCATTTTAGTTAGGCCGATCTGGAAACGCTAAATATAACAGACATACATATATGCTCATGCAATTATGAAACGGGTAGAGGACTAAAGGCACACTACGATTCTGATAATTCTTTCGTCCAACCTTTGGAGCCAAGAAATAATATTGAATTTGAATAGCACATAATCCTTATGGAGATAAAAACAGTAGGTAATAATACCTTTTCAAGAGACTCCCAGTGCAGGCCACCCCAGGGGTAGGCTGGAGAGATAATGTTGTTGAAAGCCACCTTGAAAGGCATCACGGGATCATATTTCATGTCGAAACGCTTATAACCCCATTTTTCGTCCTTACGCATTAGTTTGTAGAACCAATCCACCAAATCAGCCAACAAGTATTTTTTTGGTCTGCAAATATAGAAAAATCAAATATATTTCTCTCTCATAAATATCATTCTGACGTCATTTTTCGAATCTACCACCGCGTCGGAAGGTGTTCCGTTCTTCTCTACAGAAGATGAGGCTAGAAACGAACACATGACTATGTACTATTAGTGCAGTAGAATTAAATTATCAATTTGCATAAATTGTGGTACTAATGATAATTTCCCCATCAACAGAGTTATGTATGGATATGATTACCTTAAATTTGCAACCGATTTGGAATTACGGAAAATGGTGAAAATTGGGAAAAACCTTAATTATTGAATAACTCCAAAACAAAAATTGTGGTACTAGTTGCGATTATACCATTTATTTAGAGAACCAGTACCTACCTTCTCAGGAAATTTGGAGCGGTTGCGACATACGGAACCTACCTAAACTTGTAAAACAGATTTTTCGTCTTTAACTCCTAGGCATAATTTGTGGTACTAGTTGCGAACTCTTTGACAACTTGTATTAGCCTTCGACATTTAGTTTTAAGTTCGCAACCGGTTGCGACCTACGGAACCCTAAAAAAATACTTTTTTCGAAATTCTACTTCGGGCAAAATTCGCGTAGTCTGGATTATTGCTTCTATCATATTTATAAGTCGAATTCTATCTACCTTGTAATCGCAACTTAAGAAAACATTACGGAACATTGTCTATTTCATAAATAAAAACCGCGGGTGATGCGAGGGGAATGCGTGCGGCGCGCGGGTTGCAGCTTGTGCGTGGACGCGGGTGTTTCTACTGATTTTCGTTCGATTTCTAACAAAAATTTCTCGATTCGAGCGCTCGACGCAATTGGCCAACTTTTAAAATAACTTGCCAGGTTAGGACGATACATTTTGATACAGGGTGTAAACTCAAAGTTGACATAGAAAACAAAATGTACCGCAGAGGTCTGATGGAAAACGGTGTTTTCTGTAAAAAGTATGGAACTAATTCTTTATTTTTGAATTGTCGACTGTAAAGTTTATTCAGAATTGACAATATAATTTTTTTTAACCACTTAATTTTAATAAAAAATATAAAATAGGTTAAAAAATAAGAGATACGTATTTTTCTGATTTTATTTTTGACCGATATTTCTATTTTTAATTTACTTTTGAATTTTATGAAAAACGTAGGATTTATGCCTAAGATACCTTGGCCGCAATAACATTAAAAATAAAAACTGTCAAATACAATAGAAAAGCCCAGCAGGCAAAGGAATAAAATCTCATTCAACCTCTAAAATAATTAAGTAAAATAATGGATAGAAAAATCTGATAATTTTGATACAAGCTTTGAATCACTTAATCTCCAAACGGTTTCCTTATTTTGATACCTTTCTTTAAATGAAATGTTGTCAAATGCGTAACAAGTATTTTCATGAAAAAATTTACAAATTTGTAGTAACTACATCTAAAAGTTGAGCGCGGGGTGGCGAAATTTTCAAATGTAAAAAATTATTCAAAATCTCGAAAACTATTAAACTTTGATTTTTTATTGTATTTTTCCCTGAACAGTTATAAACTCACCTATCTTCTGTATTCGGCTT
Organism: Agonopterix alstromeriana; assembly: GCA_963924505.1. Classification (NCBI taxonomy): domain Eukaryota; kingdom Metazoa; phylum Arthropoda; class Insecta; order Lepidoptera; family Depressariidae; genus Agonopterix; species Agonopterix alstromeriana. The sequence continues at coordinate 12,094,698 of OZ004667.1, forward strand.
GACGTTGAATTTTGGGACACCATGTATACATTATGTACGTATAAACACAATGTAATTAATTAATTATGTATACGTACGCGTATGTTATTATGTATGTATGTGTGTATATACATTTTGTACGTGCGCACTTTTTCAACGTGTTAATGAATAAGCGCAAAACCCCATCTGATTAATAACAAAATAATTAGAATGAAGCAATAATTTCATTATTTTGATACTTAACATTTAAAGTTATTCGCATTTTAAGTTTTGAGGCAAAAACGATTTATTATCATTTCAGCAATGAATGAAAGCGTGCTCATAGATACATTTTAAGAATCTTGTTTTGGTAGTAAGTCGGGTGAGGGTAGAGGTGGGCGCCGCGCCGGGTTACCCGTGCCGCCGCCGCCGCCTCCGCCGAGTTAAGGTACTGCCGGCGTTAGTTGCCGGGCTAAACTGTACTTTACATGGGCTCTCCGCTGACGGCGCCAGTCGCTCATTTGGTTGCCGGCGCTGGTTGCCAAGCTAGCTGCCGGCGCTGGTTGCCAAGCTTGCTGCCGGCAGCCAGGTTGGGTGTCGGTGCTAGTTACTGTCATAATGTTAAATGAGGTTTTATGTTTTTAAAATGAATAAAGGTCTTCTGGAACTGGACTTCAAACATGTCAATGGTGTTTTAATAATTATCTCCAATTTAAATCATATAACAGTTACATGCCTAAACTGGGCTGCAATCGCAGGAAATATTCGGTGATTGAACCGTGACTGGACAACGTACGAACCATAACTTTTGACACATTTGGTATTGCGCTAATCGCGGTACATCTCATCATCTCAGCTCATGGCAGCCGTTATAGCCGTTTTGACAGATCGCTCAGACGTTAAAGGCTGTCAGTTACATAGAGTTTAGCACGATGCGAAATTCAGCACAGTTGAATAGTAATTGGATTGCTATGTGATTAGAACTGAAATTGGATAAGAATAGAACTTCGATGTTTTAACTTAGCGCAATCGGGCTCCAGTACTTTACATGGGCTACTCCACATAAGAAAACTTATCATTTAAAATTGAAATTGTGACACTTTAATTGTTGTATGTTTCTTCGCCCCATATCACGAGAACCGGGACGAGTTGGGATTTAGTTCTTATTGTGATAGATTCTGGAAAAGTCCGTCTATAAACTACTTTAAGAGAGAGGCGTCCCAAATGAATCAGTTTTTCTGAAATGTAATAAATAGTTCACGTTTAATACAAAAAAATCCTATAAGTTATAATATCTTTGAAACTGTAGCTTTTTTGAAAAGTGTGTCATACAAACGTTGTAGGAAATGATAAATTGCATAGGATGCCAGCCAAAAAAAGGTTCAAAATCCCTAAGTCCACTTTTTATCCATTTGAAAACAGTGTGCGGCGCTGGTTATCCATATAGCTAGCTTGCCAAGCTAGCTGGCGGCAGCGCCCCGGTTGCCAAGTTAGGTGCCGGCGGTGCCGGTTGCCGAGATACCTGCCGGCGCCAACAGCCAAGTTCGTTACAGGCCTAAACTACTTTACAAGGGCTACTCCTTCGCTGACGGCGCGAGTCACTCATTTTCTTGCCGACGCTGGTTATCCATATCAGTGCCGGTGCTGCTTGCCAAGCTAGCTGCCGGCAGCACCCTGGTTGCCGAGTTAGGTGCAGGTGTCGCTGGTTGCCGAGATTACTGCTAGCGCTGACAGCCAAGTTGGCTGCTTACAGGCCTAAACTACTTTATAAGGGCCACTCTCCGCTGACAGCGCTAGTCGCTCATTTGGTTGCCGACGCTGGTTTTCCATATCAGGTTGCCGAGTTAAGTGCCGGCGGCGCGGGCTGCCGAGCTGGCTGCCAGCGCTGACAGCCAAGCCAAGCCAGTGCTCATTACCGGTTTAAACTGTAGAGCGGGGTTTCTACACATACCGGGATTAGTCTAGCGATTCCTGCTAATACGAACCCCGTTTTTTTTTTACAGTCAGATTGGTTTTTTTGAATGCTGAGAGATCGCGTTTGTAGTTGTAATAACATGAGCACGTTTTTTTCTTTTTGTTCTCGTTATATTTCTGGCTCCTGGAGCTTCTAGATAAACATTTAACACCTATAGTGTGAATTTTCAACAAAAAAAAATATTGTCGCCACGGCGTAGAGCCGCCGCGCCGCCGCCGGCAAATTTCAGGTCGGCGCCCACCTCTGGGTGAGAGTGCCCGAGCGGTGGGTTTTTTTTTTTTTTTTTTTATTGTTGTAAAGCGGCTATTTGAGTCTTCTGCAGACTAGTATCACTTCGACCTTATTTAGATCTTTTGTGATCGCCACAATAGTTACAGTTCACTGCTAATACCCACTTCCTTTAGGAATTGTAGGATTTCTTTAGCAGTGAAAGATTTTACTTCACTCGGATGAACAAAGTGTTTACCCAAGTGTGCATATCGTTTGTGCATTAGTGGGCCACATTCACAAAGGATGTGAATGGGGGGTTCGTCCTCCTCCAGACATAATCTGCAGAGTTTCGTGTCCCTGATGCCTAGGATTGTAAGGTGTTTGTTCAGCCTACAGTGCCCCGTCAGCGCCCTCACTATAATGCGCAAGTTTGTCGTGCTGAGCGCGATTCTCTCCTTTGCCATTTTGCAGTCGTATGCCGCAATTAGTGCCTTGAAATGGTTTAGTCATGGCGTATCCATCCAGTGATCAGTCGATTTTTTAAGACATAAGTTCCTAAGCGTTAAATTGAATAGGCTTTTAGGGACCCCACAGAACGGCTCTGGTCCATACTGCGTGCCACCAGCACCATCTCTCGCTAGCTCTTCGGCCCTTTCATTGCCTACGATGCCCGAGTGCCCAGGAACCCATCTTAAAATTACCTTGTTCAATGCACCCAAGGTATTGAGGAGAGTCAAGCAGTTTTCCACTAGCTTCGAACTTATTGTGTCGGAAGCCAGCGCTAATAGAGCTGCTTGACTATCGGAGTTTATGTAGATAGTATGGTTGACGTAGCGCTTTTGCAGATTTGCCTCCGCACATTCTAGGATGGCATATACCTCTGCCTGGAATATTGAGGCGTATTTTCCGAGATTTGTTCTTTTCATAAACCTCGGACGCTCTCCATATACTCCACAGCCTACGTCATTTCTAGACTTGGAGCCATCAGTGAACCATATAAGACTGCCGGCTTTCCAGTGCACATTGTCACTTAGCCAGTCAGTTCTGGATGGTAGCTCCACAGTAAAGCGTTATATACATACGTTCTTAGGCTGCATAACATCTGTTATCATGCCTAGAATAGGAATTGCCATGACTGAGTCTTTAAAAGATCTCAATCCTTCGGAAAGCCAGTTCGCTGTGGTCTGAGAGGCGATTCTGTGCATACTGGCCATTGCCACTCTTTGCACGTGTAAATGCAAGGGCGGCAGCCCCAACAGTGCATTTAGCGCCTCCCCAGGCGAGGTGGACATGGCTCTGGTTGCTATTATGCAGGCGGTTCTTTGTAGACTGCTTAGCTGGGTGATTGCAGTCCGCTGTTTGGTCTTCCTCCACCATACCACAGAGGCGTATGTTACTACCGGCCTCACAATGGCGGTGTACAGCCACAAGGTTGTTCTGGGTCTTAGTCCCCAGTTCAGCCCTGCCATACGACTGCATGTGCCCAAGGCAATTTTGGCCTTCTGCAGTACATTTTCTAAGTGAGGGTTCCAGGTAAGCTTCTGGTCAAAGGTTACGCCCAGATATTTAACTTCCGTGGAAAATTGTATTTGATTGCCATTCAGTTTAGGCTGCACAAGCCTGTCAAGCTTTCGCTTGTTCGTAAACGGCACTTTAACAGTTTTACCAGGATTAACCGATAATTCATTTTCTCTACACCATGCACTTATGGTATTGAGAAGCTCTTTGTATAATGGTTGATATCATGTATTGGCTATTGCCCCTTACTGTGATCACTAAGTCATCAGCGTAGCCTTGAGTGTCAATTCTGAGGTCAGCCATCTTATGCAACAGCTGGTCCACAGCAAGGGTCCATAATAGGGGCGATAACACCCCACCTTGCGGACAGCCCCTTGTCGTGGCCACTTCCACCGTGGTAGAATGAAGAGTAAGTTTTACTCTTCGGTTTGAGAGCATTCACTTAACCCATCTGATCGTGATCGGGTCTACCTGTTTCAGTTCGAGTCCCCTGACCAGTGTTCTGATCGGTGTATTGTCAAAAGCTCCCTCAATATCTAGGAATGCACACAGTGCAATTTGTTTGTCCTCCAGTGCCCTTTCTATTCTGTCGGTCAGGTCGAGCAGAGCAGATTCCGTAGATTTACCTCTGCGGTGGGCATGTTGGTTGGGGTGGATGGGTCTGCTAATTAGGACCCCATCTCTGATGTGTCTGTCCAGTACCTTTTCCATTGTTTTCAAAAGAAAAGAGGAGAGGCTTATTGGTCTAAATGACTTCGGCAATGAGAAGTCTTTTTTTCCAGCCTTAGGTATGAATATAACCTTACTCCACTGTTCCGGTATGTGACCGCAGGCATAGCTTGCTCTGAAGATCTTGAGCGGTGGGTTGAGATCGAGTTCAGTAAATTTTAAATTTTACAAACATATTATTTAATATTTTGATAAAATTGAAAAGTTAAAAACATGATATTTCGATTCTGCTCTCGATTCTAAACAAACTACTTTCGTTCTGCGTTAATTCATTAACACGTTGTATAATGTGACTATGTACACGTTTTCTGTAACTGACTATACGTACGAACGATGTGTGCTGGCTGTGTACAATAACGGTTTTAATCCGTCCATGTGTAGTATAAGGTAAGTCTAGTAAAGTCACAGAATAGGTAATAACGAGTAGTAGTAACGAGCCGTGAACCCCCGCGACATCCCGCGCGTCTCACAACACCCGCGTACACGCACAAGCTGCGACCCGCCCTCGCGCGCCGCACGCATTCCCCTCGCATCACCCGCGGTTTTTATTTATGAAATAGACAATGTTCCGTAATGTTTTCTTAAGTTGCGATTACAAGGTAGATAGAATTCGACTTATAAATATGATAGAAGCAATAATCCAGACTACGCGAATTTTGCCCGAAGTAGAATTTCGAAAAAAGTATTTTTTTAGGGTTCCGTAGGTCGCAACCGGTTGCGAACTTAAAACTAAATGTCGAAGGCTAATACAAGTTGTCAAAGAGTTCGCAACTAGTACCACAAATTTTGCCTAGGAGTTAAAGACGAAAAATCTGTTTTACAAGTTTAGGTAGGTTCCGTATGTCGCAACCGCTCCAAATTTCCTGAGAAGGTAGGTACTGGTTCTCTAAATAAATGGTATAATCGCAACTAGTACCACAATTTTTGTTTTGGAGTTATTCAATAATTAAGGTTTTTCCCAATTTTCACCATTTTCCGTAATTCCAAATCGGTTGCAAATTTAAGGTAATCATATCCATACATAACTCTGTTGATGGGGAAATTATCATTAGTACCACAATTAATGTGAAATGATGCTTTATTTCGTGCTAATTCTACTGCACTATATAATGAAATGAAGTATATGATTGTTTAACTATTTAGCATTATATTAAAAGCTAAGGAGATGATCTGACCATAAAACTGAAGTCTTTCTCTACGGAAACAACATCGAAATTGCCAAAATAAAATAATTGCGCGTAATCGTATTAAGAAACACCTATGTAAAGGGGCTATTACGCCTTACTAAATTCAGATTCTAAATGAGGGACAGAGCTATAGATTAGAACGAGACGTTGTAAATACGCACGGTGACAGATCAACCTACCTATAGTTGGACCTTATATCCATGAACATAGAGTTCAACTATAGGTAGGTTGATCTGTCGCCGTGTGTACGTCCTTTATTAAGCTATAGCTCCGTCCCAATCTGAATTTAGGAAGGTGTAATAACCCCTTGTGCATGGTGTGAACTTAAATGCGTTACATACTTTAGGGGGCGCTTCAGACCATCAAACTGAATGATAATTTATTTGCAAAAATATGGTACCTGACCAACTTTTACCATAGGACCAACTTTGAAATCGCGAAAAATATATCAGCTTTTTCATACATTATACTATTATACAGGTTAAAAGTAGCCGAAATCGAAGGGAATGTATGACAAGATGTATGGACTTAGAGGAAGCAAGATAGGTATTAGAACCGCCCAAAGTTGAGATCTATAGTTTCTGCCTACCCCTCTGGGAAAAAGGCGTGAGTTTATGTATGTATGTTTCATACATTTCGGCAGAGTAGCTATTGATATTTTTTATGGGACTTATGATTTATTAATAGGATTTTATATTTATTTTCCAGAATAATTTATATATCATGAAATCTCTTTAATTAACTCACCCAATAGCTTGGTAGACCTGGCACTTGGTATCAGGATCCCGGATGGCGTTGACGATCCCCTGCGCCACGTCCGACACAAAAACGGGCATTTTCAAAGTCTTTTGACCATTGGCGTACAATGGCATATATTGGCTGTGAATACGCCAGGCTGATGCAAAGCTCCTGTAATGTATTTTCATATTTATTTAGCTATGGAGACCACGAACTGCTATTATAATGTTACTGAAATGAAACAGCTTATGCATAGTGCATGAAGTAGTTATTTATGATCCATTGGCATCCTAGTACTAGAAAGACCTTAAGGTGGTTGCAGAGTTGTCAATTTCATACAAAAGTTTGACGCATAATATGCGTAGACTGTATTAACAACAGTAATATTATATTTATATGGAATAATAGTTTAGAAAATCTAGATGCCGCGTATCAAAAAACATTTGCAATTTATAATATAATTACGAAGAAATAAAGCTTTGAAATTTTCTATGGATAAGTTCAAAACTTTATATCTTCATAATTATATTATAAACTAGCAGCCCGTCCCGGCTTCGCACGGGGTAGACAATTGTCTATTTTACCAAGGATCCCTAATTTTTTTCAAAATGAAATGTAGCCTATGTCAAATTGGAAGAATGTAGCATTCTATTGGTGAAAGAATTTTTTAAATCGGCCCAGTACTTTTTGAGCCTATTCATTACAAACATACAAACATACAAAAATAGGTACAAATCTTTCCTCTTTATAATATTAGTGTAGATTTATAATATTAGTGTAGATTGCAAATGTTATTTGATACGCGGCATCTTGATTTTCTAAACTCTGCAACCACCTTAAACCTTTTAATGTGAATTGTAAAAATAACAAATGTTATACATGTTTTACAAATAAAGTATCTTTATCTCGTAATTTGGTGCCACCAAATATGATAGCATTAAATACTGCCCCGGCATCAGTTGCAATTACCCCAAGTGACTTTACCTCAAAAATCTGTCCTCAGAACCATAAATGTCAGAAGCTCTGAAGATGGTTGCTGTTGGGAATTCTTCTCTGACTGCACATTCTCCAAAGTGTTTACTTATTTTGTATTTTGATGGATTGCTCAGTAATAAGGGCTGTGGATTTTCACCCTGGTTCAGGTAAGACAAATGGATGAATCTGTCTACTCCCATTTCACGGCAAATTCTGAAACACATTTTTGTGGAGATATGAGTCGAGACCAAGTTATAGTTTTATTATTAGTCAAGGATCAAGATCAAAACAAGTACCACATCACAAGCAATTTTTGAGGGTAGATGTCAATGTCGCGACTATATCACCCATAATTTTACTGAGCATTATCGCCGCGATACTAAATGATCTCAGAAATATCACGGCGATATTGCGATGATATCGTTCCATTAACGTCTACAAACAAAAATAGCTTGTTTGATAGCCATATCAAACAAGCTATTTTTGTTTGTTTCTTAATAATAGCCTCTCTCTCTGACATTGGGCATGAATGGCAGTGATTGTGAATGGATAGATGACATTTTGGGTCAGGCCAGAAGGACAGCAGGGTGAGAGACTGGCACTTGCACAAGATGGAGAAGGGTGGAAATTTTGGGGGAGAATTTTGCTCAACAATGGGATCACCTAAGTTGAATAAGAGATGGTATTCCTTTTTTTATTATTTGAATAATTTACTTAACTGCTGCATGGACTAAGTCCTGACAAAAGTTTTATTTATGGATTATGCAAAGTATATCATACCTAGCGATCCGTCTTGGTCCCTCAACATGGACATCGTTGTACTTGAAGTTCTTCGTTTCATAGTCTCGTCCGATCAGATTAATGACAACATTAGAGTAGCGGACTGCCTTGGCGATGGACTCCTCGTCCCGGATGTCGAAAGGAGTAAAGAGAACTTGACCCAGATCCCCGCACACTTTCAATCTTTGCGCATCATAAAAGTCTCCGCGGTATGGCATGACCATCTTGAAAAAAATTAACAGGTTAATTAACTCCATATTCATTTCAGCCCGGTAAACCCCATTGCTGGATTTAGTCGTCTTCATTTCCACGCCAAACAGAACAGTCCCACGCTGGTCTCATCCATCCCATCCCGCCTTCACAGGGTGGGTTCAGCTTAGCCCTCCTAACTCCTCGATTAAGGTTTCTAAACTTTATCCCATTTGAGCTAGCAAAAATTTAAAATTTACTGAACTCGATCTCAAACCACCGCTCGGGCACTCTCACCCTACTTACTACCAAAATAAGATTCTTAAAATGTATAGCACGTTAGCGCTTTCATTCATTGCTGAAATGATAACAAATCATTTTTGCCTCAAAGCTTTAAATGTGAATAAATTTAAATGTTCACTATCAAAATAATGAAATTATTGTTTCAATGTAATTATTTTGTTATAAATCAGTTGGGGTGTATGAGGTTTTATACTTATTCATTAACACGTTGTATTGAAACATATTTATTAATCAACAAAATGATGTGTATTGAAATAATCATTCGCAATATTAAAAAACCAACTAAAAATAATAAAACTATGTAGGAACTTGTTTTATTTGGTTTTGGACGTTATTAGGATGGCTTTAATAGGATAACGGTAACCTTTTTATTGAATCTTAATAGTTTTTCACAGCAGTCATTGCATTTTAGTTTTAAGCACTGAAAAGAGATTGGGTAGCCAAATATTTTCTTAAATTTAAGCCTATAAGGCTCTTTATTTTTCATTTTATCAACAATAAAAGTCACATGAACACCAACCGTATAAATCAACATCAAGTGGTCATATGTGTCACATACATTTGGTCTCCACTGTCGGCCGTGTCACTAGCTTCTAGGAAACTAGCAAAATCGACCCCAATCAATTTCTGTGCAAAATTACACTATGAAAGAAATATGTTGTTCAGGGTTAAGGAGTGAAGCTTGTAAGAGAGACATTAAATAGACATTACAGTTCACTTATTTATAATCAGTAAATATTTAATTGATATTGATTTATAGACAACTACTGTATAAAGAATAAACTAAGTACAGCCTACTGACTGTAGTTTGAGCATCAGAACAGTTTAGATTTTGTTGTTATTTGCAAGTTACAACATCATTTTTTTGGTTTCCGATGTCAAATAATGTTTATAATTTAATATGATGACCAAATTGATATTATTACGGAAATTGTTGAAAAACAACAAGAACCTAATGCTTTTGATGCTTAACAGTACTAAATGTTTTAGATTCAAATTTCTTAAGGTTAACTCACTTGGGTACCAATCTTGCCCAGCTTGTTGGCCACATATCGGCCTACGAAACCGGTGCAACCGAATATAGTGGCGACAACACCGTTGAAGCTGCTGCGACCTCCCGTACCGCGTTTGTAGGCGGCCAGGTTAGGCCTCCCATCCGAACTGTATGAAGCCGACTTTATATAGACAACACTCGACACACCATTTTTTGCTGAAATCAAACAGGGCATTTTATTGTAACATTCCTTTAGGTTGTTTTACGAAAACATCAATTATTTGATATGAAATTATGTAAGAGATATCCACTAGATATCTCAGTAATTTATACCACTCTTGGGATCTAATTGTTAATACGTACTTAATATTTTGGCAGCGAAATGGCCTTTTAAAGCTACTGAAGCCATTTTCAGGCCAAAATTTCGTCCAATTTATGATAAAATATTGATTTAATGAAACAAATCTTCAAAAAAAATAATTTCCATCAGCTGTCATACAAAAAATAGTTCAATTTTTGCTCTCAGAGAAGCAAATGAAAGAGTAATAAGATTTATATTGTGATAGAGCATGTATTCTGTCTCTTATTTTGATTTGGTTTAATATGGAGGGAAAGAAACGCACTGTCGTATTCGATTAATTTTTTCAATAAATATTTGTCAGCTTGGATTCTGGTCATTTTGGAAGTCCTTCCATAAGTAAAGAAACAAAACTTAAGCAACAGGCCTATGAGTATATAGCAAATGGAGCTGTTAACGACGCGACGGGCGTACCCCTCTGCCGAAGTACGTGTAGTCGGGGAAATCTACGGATTTTTGTATGGAGAAGGTTGCATTAATTGCACTTTTGGTGATAATTTGGAATATAGTAGATACATACCTGAAAAACATAAATTCTCAATAATCCCTGATTTTTTATTGTGTAATATTGAATAATTAAGACATTTACAAAACATTAAATTTAGGTACGAACAAAAAATTGAAAACTAGTGATTTTGTACAGGATGGCTTCATTCAATACGTTTTACTTATAACAATAATAATCCCCGGTTAATATCGTAAATTTGAGTAGATTTTAGATATTTTGTAAGTCTTCAAAAATTATAACCTCAAAACTAAATTATTTACAGTTGGTTTGTACTCATTAAATTTGCCTTGTAATAATTAACTGTCTCTTTTGCTAGTATGCTGGAAGAAATATCTTTCGAAATAAGCTTGCCCTTTGTACATTTATATGGATTTTATGGTATTTCTCAGGTTCCTGAGTCAATATAACCACGAAATCTCGACAAAAATGTTTTAAACTAACAGTAATATTATTTCAAACACAATTTACTAAAGTGTCTTTAATGCAATCTCAAACCTTATTTTTCCTAGACTAGTGGCCATTTTTGATCATGTGCTTTATATAAAACTATATAGTTCACGCTCGTCCGCTACCAGTCGGTATCGTTTCGAGACTTGTCGCAAGATAGTGTTCCCAGGAAAATGTTTAATTGCCTACCACATGTGAGTATTCTTATAAACTATTAAGTTTTTATTTAAGAACAATCTCCAAAAAAACCGTTGCGAGAGGAAAACGATAGAAAGATACAGTGGTACAGAGGTGGCTCGCACTTTTTGTTTGTGGTGTCGCTTTTAGATGTGTTTGTTTGTATCAGTATGAAGCGTTGTATCTGTGTATGTTTGAAATTTTTCGCAGTGTGCTTTATCTACGTGTCTACCTCGCCCCCCGCTAAAAGTGGTAGAAAAATTTGTTCGGAATGAGCGCCATGACAGCTCCATTTGCTATATACTTAAAGCGACAGGCGCGTTCAAGGCATTTCACGGTCACGTCAATGTCATGTTGGTTTAACCAACTTGTCATCATAGCGTAAATTTAATAATAATAATAGTGAGCACGCTCGACGGTCACGCTCGAGACAGGTCCATCGTGCGCGGGGTGCGGAGTGCGGCCGGATCGCGTCCCGGCCCCCTCTGCCTGTGGGCGGTACCCTAAGGCTGAGATTCAGAGACGATTTTTTCAGTCTTAGCTCGAGCTAAGCAGGGTGAAAATGTATGGATTTTGACATACGAGAGTTCCAACTATGACTTAAACTCGTTTCTGAATCACGGCCTAAGACTTAATCTAATCCAACTATCCTACGTCTAATCATTTCATATCTACCTAGGTATTTATTAATGCTATTGAACTATTATTTACGTTTTTAATTCCAAGTTTTATAAGAATCCTTAGGAAGCCAGAAAGGCTGTAGGTCGAGATTCAGAGACGTTTTTTAAGTCTTATTTCGAACTCCCGTATGTCAAAATCCATACATTTTTGACCCTACTTAGTTCGAACTATAACTTAAAAATCGTCTCTGAATCTCGGCTAAGGGTTAAGTTGATAAACGAAAAACTATCGAAGAAAGCGGCTGTAAGGGCTAGATGTCATTGCTTTTCCGATAGGTCTGTTTTGGCGCGGCAGTCACATTTTCCGTCATATTCTTAAACCACCACCCAGAGCAGGGGCGCGTTCAGAGCCTACGCCCAGAGTGCACTCTGGGTGCAACTTTTCTCACTAACGCCGTTCAGAGCCTCGGTGAAAAAACGCCCTTTGCAACTCGGTTGTCACAACTCAACCGCTCCGTACCTCTGACGGGTTGCAACTTTTAACCATCAAATTAGATGGTTAATAAACACTCTGACGTTTTGATTATCTGTGGTTACTTGACTTTTTGCTCATTTTGAATAAAAGTTAGTTTTTTTCAATTTATTTTTATTCACTCTTTGATTCTTTAGCATGGAAGATGAGTTTTTATTGTATTTGGAAATGATGGAAGCCCTGGAAGTCCATATTACTGTCAATGTCAAAATTTGAGGTTATAAAACAACCGGGATCGTTCCGTACCTTTTGGCGAGTTGAAAAACAACTGTTCGTTCCGTACCTTAGAGTGAAAAACAACCAAACAACCGCACCCGAAGGTTCTGAACGCAGCCCAGAGAACGCCATATTGAACTTACAGCAGTAGCAGCGCGTCATGCCGTGTTTTTAGAAGCTTATCTTATATCTTTGTTTTTTCTGGTATTTTCGCTTGAGTTGAGAAGCCATAATTCTTCTCCTTTTTATGACATAATTAATAATATTGTTGATTAGTTAGTTCCACTACCCGTCACACTGGTCACGAGCTCACTCCCCGTCACACTGGACAGAGTTTCAGTACCATTTAAACGTGGATGTTCTGAGGTTTCAAAATATCTCTTACTAATCCCTCGGGGAATGTAGTCGTGAGTATGGAACAGCATATTTTTTTGTTGCTCCGATTGCTTTGCTCTCATAGTAAAAGTAGTTCAGTTTGATTGGTAGACTCTTAGGCCGAGATTCAGAGACGATTTCAAGTCAGTTTCAAGAACTCCTTTTCATTATCATTCTCTCATTATCATTCTCTCATTTTCATTTTCGCCCTGATTAGCTCGAGCTAAGACTAAAAATATCGTCTCTGAATCTGAGCCTCCGTTTAAAAGGATGGTAATGATTTCAATTTCGTCGGCGTCGGTCACCTTCGTCGGCGTGCGGTCGGGACTGTTTCAACTACACGGTCGCCAACCAGCTTCTCGTATGTAAACACGGTGACAGATCAACCTATGTATAATTGAAATCTATGTTCATGGACATAGAGTTCAATTGACAACATTAAATTTTTTAACCACCTGTTTTTAATAAAATAGGTTAAAAAATAAGAGATACGTATTTTTCCGATTTTATTTTTGACCGATATTTCTATTTTTAATTTATTTTTGAATTTTCTGAAAAACGTAGAATTTATGGCTAAGATACCTTGGCCGCAATAACATTAAAAATAAAAACTGTCAAATACAATAGAAAACCAAGCAGGCAAAGGAATAAAATCTCTTTCAACCTCTATTATATTTTTCAAATAACTCGAGAAATAATGGATAGAAAAATCTGATAATTGTGATATAAGCTTTGAATCACATAATCTCCAAATGGTTTCCATATTTTGGTACTTTTCTTAAATTAAATCGACAGCAGCGCCAAAACGGACCTGTTGGTACTAGTTAGTGCAAATTTCACAGTCGCATCTGTAGCTTGCTACATATCAGTCTAATCTAATCTATCTGTGACCTATCTGTGGGCTCTGTGGCGCAAGTGTCATTTCTTGGTCAATGGATGAGAATTTTTGTTTTGATTTTGAAGTGAATTTGTGATTATTTGTTATTGATAGGCGTAGTATTGTGTTTCCTTGGATCGCAGTTGTTGGTATTTCCCACTGTTCAAGTTTGAGTGGAGATGGAGAGTTGGATAATTGAGAACCTACATTGAAGTCTGATTGTAGTTTGAATTTTTTCTTGTCTCATTGTTTATTGGACTGCAGACTTGCCGAGCGATTTGTTGTTTATCTTCAGTTGGTTTTGGATATTAACTGATCGCGTTAAAAACAATGGAAGAAGATGAAATCGGAGTTCTCAGTAAAGGGGACAGATTGGAAGACGTGTCTCAAATTCTTGAACGATTTCTGCTAAATGTTAGTTGGTTTTTATTATTGTGTAAAGGACAGTGGGCAGGAGTGGTCCAAGAGCCCCACAATAAGTGGCATACTATGTTTAAAATGTGGTTTGATATAGAACATTTTTTTTAATGTGGCACGAATATTTTTTTGAGAGAAAAGTTACAGGGTATTTTGTTTAGCGGATTTTGCATACTAATGTTAGCATTTCGCCGCTATTTCCATTTGCGGCTTGAATTCCTTGTGTCATAATTATGAATAATATTAATGGCTTTTTAATATTATTAATGCAAAAGAATGTTAGCCATTAGTTATCTCATACTCTCAAAACGAAAAAATCAATTTCCGTAAACATGAGCCTTATTACTTTTGCATGCTTAATATTAACTTTTAGTAGTTGTGAAATAACTACTCCCTAAAATGATGACGTCAAAATAAAACCCCCTGTATCTTTTTTTTGTCTCGAAAATATTTGATGCCCCTTGTGTACCGTGTACGTTTGGATATCCTCTAGCAGTCCCTACCAGTGTTATAGTGGGGGCTCTTGGACCAGATGCCATACATTTTTGCCCAGTGTCCTTTGTGTCCAATGCCATCCTTTTGGTCAAAATTCTAATGTGTGTAAATTTTTCAGAATGTAAAAGTGTTTACGTTTCCGAGTTTATCGGAGAACAATCGCCGTGTGATATTATGGACGGCATTATTCCAGCATCTACAGCATAAGCCCTCGGCCCCTGTCCATGCTCTATGCTTGGCTACTATAAGGGTTTTGAGGTAAGCACATCACTTTAATACCTAGAAAACAATTTTTTATTTTTGCTACTTAAGCGTAGACGCATATCTATCTGCGGCGAAGAAGGCGAACAAAATGAATTTACTTTTAATTCTTCTGACGATTCATCTGATTCGCCACTCATAAGTATGCGAGGTGTCATAGAATAATGTGTGACATGACCTTATTTTATACAAAGAATTCTGAAATTCGATTCTTTCGCCTCCTTTTGCTCGTTCGCTGTGGATAAATATGCGTCTGGCTTAAGTCACAAGGTTCGTAATTATAAAGATAATTCTTTGATAATTATCCAAGCTGATTCTTAGTTTTATTCTTAGTGAAATTTCTATCGGAGTCATGCTGCAAGTCTGGCCTATGTGAGGCTTGCACGTGGCTCCGCCATTTTGTATAGCTCTAATGTGTTTTCGTTAAAACAATACTTGAGACTACATAAATCACCTGACACTGGCCAAATTACTACACAAGCAGCAATTTCATTAAATAAAATAATGAATGAACGAAAGTTTCTATGGGAAAATTCTAATGCTGTTGTTCTAGTGCACTTGTATCTGGAAAAAACTGCACCTTGTCATGTGCATTTTCATTCGTATCACGATGAATAACAACAAATTGAGAAAAACTACAGAAAACAGTGAGAAAAATCTTTTCGTATTTGTGAGCTATTTTCTCTGGAATCATGATACTGCTAGCGCAAGTTTTACTTTTTGTTATCAACATATAGGTTCCTTCTTAATGTGCTGACACTTTTTTAAGGGAATGATCAGACCATCAAACTGAACAACTTTCTCTATGGCATGAACATCGAAATTGCGAAAAAAAATCTGCTGTTCCATACAAAACTGCAAATTTACATGAGTTTTAAAATTTTAAATGTATGGGACAACTGATTTTTTTCGCGATTTCGATGTTGGTTCCATATAAAAGTGGTTCAGTTTGATGGTCTGATCATCCTCTTATAATATCTAAATGGTGAAAAAAAAATCTGCCGTCCCATACATTTAACTCAAGTAGGTTTGCAGTTTTGTATGGAACACCAGATTTTTTTTTGAGATTTCATTGTTGGTCCCATAGAGAAAGTGTTCAGTATGATGGTCTGCTCATCCCCTTAAAAAAGTGTCAGCATATTCAGAAGGACCTTTAACATTACAGCCGAGATAAATCAGAATTAGAAAGTTTGATCTGTGAAAAATGGATAACAGTATTGATAGAAAGGGCCGGATTGTACAACTTTGAAGGGATTGATGATGTGGACATGGTAACAATAGACCTTCCAATAAAAGAGGTGGCCGTGGAGGCACTCAAGTGTCTCTGCAACCTTGCATTCAATAGTGAGGTCGCCCGAGCTCTCTGCGCTCACACCAGCATCGCTCAAGGTCTCATAGCACGCCTACGTCTCTACAAGGACATACCGTTCAAAGATGACATAATGCTGTTTGATATGAAGCTGCTGTTCATTCTCACCGCATTGAGGCATGATATAAAAGCGAAGATAAAAGAACTTCACGGTATGGATTACTTGATAAGTTGTCTGAATGAGATTCTACTGGAGGCCTCCAGTTCTGGAGACATGAATTCAGGATGCAGTGGCTTGGTTGAAGGGGGCCCCCACTGTTTTCTAAATGTAAGTAGTCTAATTTATATTTACATCTTTATCCAAAATAAATAATTAATTTCTATCCCATATTAAGTTAGGAAAGGAAATTTGCAACTGAAGAAAACATATTGTTGAAAACTGTACCGTAACATAGGTCTTCGGTTCATAAGGTGAATCTGAAAATTACAATTCTCCATGCCACCTACCTGTAGCTTGTTACAAACAAGTTTTTTGTTAAACTGTTTTTTAATTAAACGAAAGCTCAATGTAAATAATAAAAAAAAGCATTCAGAGACTGGATAACTAATGTTTATCCTTAGAATAAAGAAGATTTCTGCTTAGCAGCTGTCTTACTAATGGATATACCCATTGACTTATAAACTACTGGACGTAGGGTCCGCGCTCTAAAGTGTCCGAACCATAAGAGGAACAAAACACATAAAGAGAAACAATTACGCGCCAGTCTTCGTTTGATTGACAGACTACGCACACTACTGCATACTATGCTGTTGTGCACAAACCTCCTCCATTTTTGAAGACGGTTAAAATCATCAGTTTCAGTGTTTTAGTTAAATTATATTACTAACACACTCTTTTATTTATGTAGGTTAGTAGTCTGGGACAGTTCTTTCGAGAATTTTGTATTAGACTCGGCGTCCATAAGTTAGTAAGTCAACGGATATACCTATTAAAAAACTGTTTTATGAGGACGGGCACTTCTTTGTAAGAGAAATAATTATCTACCTTCAGGACAGTCAGCAAGCCATAATATGTGAGATCCTGAAGACGCAGTTCAACTTGATACTACACTCAGGGTCAGAGGAGCCAGCCAACGAGGCCGAAGAGGCCATGTACCTGAAGTTGATGCCCGTCCTGACTACGCTCCTCTATACTCACTCATCCACTGAGGACAGTCTGATGGAGCTACGCAGTAATATCGCCAATTTACTGACTAGGTTTGTTTGTCATTCTTTCTTCAACATTTGGCATGATTTTTTTAGATCTATCTCTATTGTATTATTTTCCAGTAACTCATTCCATACTATAAGGTCCTTCTTAATATGCTGGCGATGATCAGACCATAAAACTGAACAACTTTTTCTATGGGAACAAAAATCTGCTCGTCCATACAAAACAGCAAACTTACTCGTCCCAAATGTATGGAAAAGGGACAGCAGATTTTTTTAAAACCGTCTGCACATTAAGAATGTCTCTGTAAATTGTCGGTACTAGTCGCGGAACGGGTTATGAGCGCTGACCTTGAAGCGGGAGGCGGTCGTCGCGCAAGCACCATTGGCCAATCAGTCGCCTTTTACGTCATCAACATCGCGAAAATCCCTACCACTTTCGCGGAGCGCGCGTATACGTAAATTCCAAGACACCTGAGTGAAGTTTTTAAATGTTTAATTATATCTAACTTTGTCTATATCAAACTTAAAATTGCAGTGTACCACCGATGTTCTATTCGTATCTGACGCCGAAACTGTTGAATGGTGAAAGTGCTCAGAATGTGTATGAAGACAGGAACATGGACGCCTTGCAGTCTCTCGTTCAATTGTTGCAGTACCGATTGACTAAAACCACTGTGAGTCTGCTATTTTTTAAGTAAGGTCACCTACTTCAAAGATGTCCATCTTTTATAGAGATCAAATTAGCTCTTGATATTAGAATATCAAAAAATCCTTTCTTAGTGCACCCCTATATTCTCCGTAGAATATACAACGTGTTATTGAATTAACGCAAAACTAGAAAGTAGTTTGTTTAGAATCGAGAGCAGAATCGAATTATCATGGTTTCAACATCGGTATTTTTTTTCAAAATATTAAATAATTTGTTTGTATAATTTAAAATTTACTGAACTCGATCTCAACCCACCGCTCGGGCACTCTCACCCTACTTACTACCAAAACAAGATTCTTAAAATGTATCCATGAGCACGTTAGCACTTTCATTCATTGCTGAAATGATAAAAAATCATTTTTACCTCAAAACTTAAAATGCGAATAACTTTAAATTTTAACTACCAAAATAATGAAATTATTGTTTCAATCCAATTATTTTGTTATAAATCAGTTGGGGTGTATGAGGTTTTGCGCTTATTCATTAACATGTTGTATATTCAAAATTTCATGTTTCTATCTTCAGCGGTTTAGGCTGTGCGTTGTCTGTCTGTTAGTCAGTCACGGAACTGTTTTATAAGTATGATTATTTACTTTAAAAAAGGTATGCACAATTGTACATCTCGAAGAATTCAATACTTAATACTGACACATGAGTAAATACACCACAAAGAGAAAGCTTCGACTCAATCGCGCTAGTGGTTAATCTATTTCTTGCGGTCTTGCCCCCATAGAGACAAAGCTTTTAGGAGCGCACGAAATAATCAAGTGATGCGCTCGCCAGATGTCTCCCATACATTGTCCACAAGCGCGATGGTGTCGAAGCTTTCTCTCTATGGGGTATTTACTCATGTGCCATATAGAAAGTATACGATTACATGCTGACTTGACAGAAAAATTTAACAATGCCACATATTCTGTCTCATTCATAGAATACCACGAATCAGTACGAGAATCTATCACCGATTCTGACAGTGATGAACAAAGGTTCCCGGGGATGTCGCGAGCAGAGAAAGTACTTGAGGCAGGTGGTGCTTCCCCCCCTCCGCGACGTGTCCCGCCCCCCTGAGAAGGGTTATACGCTACGCAATCAGCTCTGCCGGCTTCTTACCACACCTGTATCGTCCGTGAGGGACCTCGTGGCAGAGTTCTTATTCATTTTGTGCAAAGAAAAAGGTTTGTATGTATTCTGAATTAGAATGAAAAGAAAATAATCATTATGTACTTATTCTCTTTATTTTTTTTATAAAACTATAGAGGCATATTTATTACAACTTAATATGTCTTTGTTTTTTATTAGTACAACAATTTTACTTGATTTATGTACACACGGCGACACATCAAGCTACGCAAAACAAACATAAGCTGGCCGCGCGACGTTATACTTTACTCTACCTATGCACGGCCAGCAAATTTTGGTTTTGCGTAGCTTGATTTGTCGCCGCGTGTAAATTTTCGGATTTACTTCTTTTGTCTATTCGCATTTTTTTCATTCATCATCAGCTTATAAACTTCCTACTGCAGGGCACAGGTCTACTCTTAAGGAGGGTGTATTATACTGTATAGGCGTTAGTCCACAACGCGTGGCGAATGCGGATTGGTAGATTTCACAGGATGTCTACGGAGCACTGCGGTACAGCTCTTGTTGGTCAGACTGTAGAACATACGTACTAAATAGTTGTTTTGCGTGTAGCGTCAATTCTTATGCCTTTCAAGATCTGACTAATACCACAGTATTACTATAAGGCTTACAGTGTGGCAAAGCTCTTAATGGCGGGTGATGCCGCTGCCCCACGCCGCTGCGCCGGTGTACTTACGTTGTCATGCGCAGATATGCAAGGCAATCCCAACCTCTTCATACAGATATCGGGATGCGACGTGCCCCCCGCTTCCCCGCAAGGCCCCCTCCGTTGCTCTGCGCAAGTACATCCGTTGTCGTACTGTAAGGACTATATAGTTATGCTGTGCTAATACTAACATGTGACCACAGTGGGCCGCATGGTGAAGTACACAGGTTTCGGCAACGCTGCGGGCCACCTCGCCCAGAAGGGCCTGCTGGGCGGCGGCCGCGGGGCCCAGTACTCGTCTAGCAGTGACGACTCGGACACCGAGGAGTACCTGGAAGCCCAGCCCAATATCGACCCGGTCGTCGGCTGCACGAGACCTCCACGCGTGAACCCGTTCGAGGGCATGACTGATGAACAGGTTACTACTTCAACCGGGAGGGACTTGAACCCGCAATCCTCCAAACCTTTGCTTTCGTCCAATTTAGCTACCGAGCCTACTACACCAGAGAACGAAATTCTTCAACCTATTCCGTCTTCGCGGCGTAGTTAAACTTGGTGGCTAAATTGAACGATAGCATTTCCCCGGTTTGGAACATTGCGGGTTGAAGTTCCGCCCAAGAATAAATGTTTTAATCTTTAATTTGATAGCAAAACATGTGTGTAACATGTGTAGCACCAGAATACTCATCCTTTAGTCCAGTCGTTCCCACCCATGGACAGAAATGTGGTGGACTGTCAGGTATTGTTTTATCGAGTGAGTGATTTTAATGTTGATTGTATTGAAAAATTGGTTCATAAGGAGTAGAATAAGAAGCCTAATTACCGATATTGCATTATACCTTGTGTACAACAATCGCGGTTGGTTTAGTTTTACCGCGTAATCCCAGTAACATTATCCGTTACTGCGGTCGAAATTTTATACCGTGTACTACTTGCAAACCGCATTTCAATAACATCTATAATTATTTTCATAAATTCTATGTATGCAGTACTGTTTATGATTTTAGTTGCTATCACTACTCAAAACCTTATTGCCATTGAAACAAAAATCCAAGATACACATCGACTCAAGATAAAAATACAACGCAACGATTGAAATTAAGCGCCCATAGAGTTTCGGTACTACTAGTGAATGTTCTGAGTTTTCAGAATATCTCTGGCTACCCCCATCGGGGAATATAGTCAGGCCTGTCTTACTCCACAGCTCAGGTACATTTGACGGCCGATCACCACCCAGGGGAGAATGGTAATAGGCTAGGTATACAGTGTAAACTTCATGGTCAAATCTCATTAGACTTGCCGCAATTTGAGAGTAGAAAACCCTAGCGATGTCGCGCTGCCAGTACGTTAAAGAATTGAAGAGGAAGACTATGTAAAGAAAGCTTTCATGTCTAATGACACGGTTCATTTTTGTTTGCACGCGCGCCGTTGTGATGGTTGGTAGGTTATTCGCGAATTGTACGATAGGACGGGTGCGAATAACTTAGCACCTTATTGCCGTGAAGAGAGAGCCGCTATTTATTTAAATCTGTTTTCGACGTGATTCTTCTGTACGTATGCGTGCTAGTATTTATTCTGTGATATAGTGGGCATATGCTTATGATTTATGTTATTGTCAACAGAAAGAGCACGAGGCGATGAAACTGGTGAATCTATTCGACAAGATGGTGTCGGAGGGCGTAGTGAAGCCGGCTCGCGTTGGCCCCGACGGCCGTCCCCAGGCCGTCGAGCACGTGCTGGAGCTCCGCGAACACCCGCCGAACAGACCTCAGTCTTAAACCAACTACGTAAAGCAGATTTTTGTATTTCTATCACGGACAGATTGAATAAGTCTTATACCAAGGACGTACAACGGATTTTTGTATAACTTCTATCTTGGACAGATTCAATCAACGTTCAAATTCTTTTATGAATTGACTTAACTGCCAAATAATTTTTGGGATGGTTACTAGGCCGGCCTGCCAAATAAAAGGATCGCATATCTGTTTTGGTCATGGATGTTATGTTTTGTTGTCTGTTTTCCATGATAGGGCTATGTAGCCTCAGTTTAGGGTATGTAGGATACACAACAAAGAAACAAGAGTTAAAAGAAGTGACAACTTGTAATGCTTATCGCTATACTCATGTGAGATAAAGTAGCAGTGAAAGTGGCGGGGTGGGGTTATGAACCAAGTAACATGCGTCTGTAAAAGCTATTTCATACTTATTTTAGAAAAAATCTAGAAATAAAGACGTATAATCAATCACGGACGGTGTCGCTGGATTGACTATGTTCTGTTGTTGCCAAAAATGTAATTTTTGAATCACTAGTTCATATTAATTCGCATCTGATCGTCTTTTTCAAAATTATAGCTATTTAAAATCTAGCTTAGTAGGTAAATTAATTAAATACGTTGGCTAAATTATATAACGATTTAAATAAACTTAAAAATTGACCAGTTACCGGATCATAGCTTTATCCTATTTAATAAATGTGATAAGAAATGAGTGACTATAATGTGGCAGTACAGTCACCAAACAGATAAACTTTTGGGATCTTGTAGTCTACCGTTAGGTATTTGGGTACCTAGTGAAGTAATTCACCCATTAAAAATTTACATTTCATAGATCTTAGTGCTCTTTATTGTAGCTTCGAACAGTCTAATTCATAGCGAATTTTAAACTTCAATCACTGCTTTACATTCATTAACGTAATTTAACTTAAATTTGAATTTAGTAACTAACATAACGATATGAAATACCTACACATAGAAATATGCACCATTCATAAAATATAAAAGCATTTACAATTATAAAAATATTTTATTATGCAATCGTAGTGAACGCTTCTTTATTCATTTTATCGACTAGTTATTTATTATTATTTATCATATTTTAAACAAATCTGTTTTATTTAATTCTATGGCTCTGTGCCATGCAAGGTATGTCTAAGAACAAAATGTTTCAATCAAGAATGTATTATTTATTCCCTTAATAAGGAAAACCAAAGTCTTCATTGTATTATTTATTTGATTGTAGATTGTAAGAATAATTATAAAAAAATATATTATTATGTTCCTAATTCTATTTTGATTATAGTTTTCTACTTTATTTATATATTTAAAACTTTAAATGTGAAATGCCAATGTATTAGTTGTCTATACGGATTGGAAATAAAATTATTATTCCTTTATAACTATAAGTTGAGGATTTACAATAAATTTTACAATGAAACGAAATATATTTCCTTTCTTTCTTTTTTTTTTTTCAATATTGATTACATGCATAACCATATGCTCACGACTTTATTCCCCGAGGGGGTAGTCAGAGATATTCTGAAACCTCAGAACATCCACGTTTCACCAGTAGTACCGAAACTCGGTCTGAATGTCCAGTGTGACGGTGTGTGACATTGATTAATAAAAAATTATATCTTTATTACGTCAACAAATGAACTCTCTTATTAAATCTCATAAAATCCATTAGATTCTTTCGTCGCTATAAATATAGAAAACCGAACTTAATCTTACTACAACTTGTAAACCATTTTTACTTTACTATAAAAATTACAAAACGAATCAAAGAGCATAACAAAGACAACAAACATATATTTGAATAAGTTATCAAAGTATTGAACGGTGCGGGCTACCCTAGATCTAGATATATACGTCGCCGGAACAAAGGCTTCCTAGGCAACGCAGTTACGAGGCGCGTATACCTGTGTATAGCAGGTAGATGTTATTAGCTTGATGCAGTCTCCGCTCGTAGGGCGGGCGGGCGGACGTATTTCACTCGCCCTCGCCGACTGAGAATGTCCTACCCAAAAACCGTGCCAAAATCTTTGCGAAAACACCTAAATTAATTACATTTGTGGATTTAAACCCTTTTAATAACATTTGATTGAATTTTTAGATTTTAAAGTAGTGGTTGCAAGGTTTTTTAACGAGTAGTTACGGAGTTGATCCTTTGTTTACAAATCGGAAAAGGTTCGCGTCGTTTATTAATTTACCGGATTCAATTAAATTACATACATTTCTAAGGATTTGTTTGAAATTAGTTTACTTGTTTAAGTAAATGTATAATTATGTAACATAGATTGATGATATCTCCGTCTCTAAACATGCGTTACTCATATGTTTCGAAGTTTAGGCTGCGCCATTTTATAAATGCAATTGAATGCAATTGATTTCGAGTAACATGTAGAATTATTTAATTTATAACTTTCATTTGAAGTTATAACTGTGTTATTATATTACACAGATCTGAGTTTGAGATTACCGCGGTACTAATTACAATAGTAAAATAAATCCGAGAATAGACAAAAAAGCACTTTGTTCGTTGATTAATTCGTTTTCACATTTATCGCAACATTTTACAAAATTACAAATTATTTTCATTAATAACTGAACCGATATAATAAAAATATACACTAGATCTAGCTACTAGTCACTATTAACTAGTGTTTTCTGCATTTCTATTAGGTACTTATTTTGTCGAATACTGAATACCTAACCTTTCTATTTTCTTTTTTCGAATGTCTAAAACAGCAGATATGCTCTTTCTAATAACGTGCTTGTGCGCCGCGGTTGCACAAGCGACGACAGTGCCGCCACCTAGACAGTGCGAGCGCGCACCGCCGCACGCGCAGCCTGCAGACGCCAACTACAAAATTGGAGTCGCCGGTGACCCAGATCTGTTCCTTCCCGGTGAACTTTACACTGGTAGGTGCTTTTATTTTATGTTCTACTGATAAGGGTGAGCTAGAATGGTGGTTTATACACAGAAGAGATAACCCGGCTCCGCTTTAAGAGGTTTCCCTGACCGTACGACCTTGACCCTTTCAGAGCCGCCTCACCTCTACTAAACAACGCCATTTTAGTAGGTATACCTATTTCTGGCTAGCTTGTACTTAATTATGTCACTATGGTGCCTTCTAATCCAAGGAAATCAAATTCGAAAATCATGAGGATTCGCACCAAATTTTACAATTATCTAATTAACTAATTAAATATAGGTCTTTAAAAAAATTACTTCATAGCATTTTTATATCTTGGAACACGTTGGAATCGGGGTCGGTTTCAAAACGAGGTGCACCATAAACTAAACAACTTTCCCTATGGAGCCAATACCGAAATTGCGAAAAAAAAATGCCCGTGACTGTGACAGACGGACGGACGAAAAGACAGACATCGAGATGATTCCATAAGTGTTCCGTTTTGTCCATATCGGTACGGAACACGGTCGTCCGATGGCCTATACGCGTGACGGAAATCGCGTGAAATGGGACTCTAAATTTGATATTTTCATGACATTACATAATCCACACTGCTAGATCTAGCCTTAAAAATAAAATAAATGTATAAAGGTAAATACTTAAATGCGTTACATACTTAAATGGTTGCTTCAGACCACAGAGAAATTACACGCTTTCCTAAAGCTTCAGACCATCAAACTGAACAACTTTCACTATGAAGCCAACAACGAAATCGCGATAAAATAAATCATGATCCGAGCAGCGGTTGACGTTTTCTATGGAACCGCAGATTTTTTATCGAGATTTCAATGTTAGTCCCATAGTAAAAGTTGTTCAGAATGATGGTCTGAAGCACCATATTACGGCTTAAATATGACCCCGATTCCAACATGTATAAAACTAATGTGTTTTATAGTATCACTGCAAGGCGTCGACAGCGGTCAGGGTCCAACACCATTCATAGGGTTCACGATATGGACCGAAATAGAGGAGGAGAAGCTAGACAGCGAGGAAGTGTCGCCCTCTATGGCGCCCCTGACACAATCGCCCGGCTCTTTCCAAGTGTACGACGCTCAGACCAAGCCGCACGGCTATTGTATACCGGCGGTTGATAATGCTACCGCTCACACTAAGACTGAGATACAGGTTGGTTCAAAATTATAATATAGACCGTGAAACATACTGAAGAGGTGTAAGGCGAAGGCGTGGGATGGACGCGACGAAGACATACATTTCGTATGAAAACGTTTTGAAGCGATGCGTCGCGGACGTCGAAGCGGCATGCCTGTGCCGCGCCGCTTGAGTATAATTCTCAACGCGTCATCGCTTTCATACATTTCGTATGAAAAAGTTTTGAAGCGGCACCAGGCGGCACGATATCTGCACCGTGTCTGTCCTGTACCTTCGCCTTATGAGTTTTGTGTATGTTTCACGCTTTAGTTTGGTAATACGTTTAGATCTTTAGAAGAAAAAGGTTGTACATAGGAAAATACAATGAAAATAGCAAATTATACAAGCTCATAGGGCAAGCTTATCTCTGAAGAGATTTCTTCCCAGAGAGAGTGTTTACAAAGAATTGTGTGTTGTATTAATTGTGGGCTAATTTTTTTCTGTTATTGACTTCTGACTATATGAAATCTTTTAAAAAAAGTCCAACGGCTACTAATTAAAAATAAAAAGCAAATTGATGAGTTGAAGGTATGGAAACTCAATCTTGAAGTCTGGGTTCCAATACGCAACGACGACATGCCATGTACCAATGTGTTTTTGTAATGCCGACTGCTCTCTAACGGTGAAGGAAAATATCGTGAGAGATCCTGCATACGCTGAAGAAGAAATTCCATACCAATACCAATACCAATACCAATCCGCATTGGTCCGCAGTGGTAGACTAGCGCCCATACACCGTTCCTGAGTGTAGGCCTGTGCCCTGCAGTGGGACGTATATAGGCTGATGTTGAGTATCTTTTTAAACTTATTAAAATACCTTTCCAGGTAATTTGGAGCGCCCCATCAAAAGTAAACTACACGTGCATACGTCTATGTGCGCGGGTCGGACCGCCCGAGGGCTCCACTGCCTGGTCAGTCCTGGCCCGCAAACTGTGTGCCGCGCCGGCTGCGCCATCCAGTTTCACTAGACAGCCGCCCATTGTAGAGCCTTGCTGTGCTTGCGACGAAGCTAAGTATGAGGTACCTACTCAATAGCCTTTATACAACTTCTTGTGCATGTCCTGATTGTCTACACTATTATAAAACTCTTATAAATAAAACTTAAAAAAAGTGTCTGTAAATTGGAGATATTTACAAAATATGGTGTCGATGTGGTGTTAAGGTGTCCCTGACTCCTTATTACAGATTTTTGGATTTTTTGTCGGTGTTTGTTCGAGCATCACGCAATAACTGCTGGATTGATTTTGATGAAACTTGCATATGATTAGACTTGAAAACTGGACACTGCCTGCCTGCCACCAATTTTTACTTCACCCTCGTGGCAGACAGGAGGAAGACGAAGACGACACAGTAGGCAAGGGTGTATTCCTCTCTCACTCGCAGTCACTTAGTATCGCACGTGCTTGCTTTTTCTTGTCAGCGCGAGGCCATTTGTATGAATGAAGTGTGGTGTGGTTTCAACAATAAAACCTAAAGCGTATTGTTTCGTCAGGTAACATTCGAAGGGCTCTGGTCGCGTAACACGCACCCGCGCGAATTCCCGTCGGAGTCGGCGCGTGCGCACTTCGGTGATGTCATCGGAGCCTCACATACAGCCCAGTACCGTGTCTGGCAGGAGGGCAGGGTTGCCAGCACAGGCTTGCGTCGGCTCGCCGACGACGGCGCTACCACTGCTCTCGAGAAGGAACTGAAGGCAGAGGTGAGTGGCTTGCTTAGTTTTATGACACGTGAACAGTACCGGGTGTGGCAGGAGGGTAGGGTCGCCAGCACAGGCCTAAGCCGGCTCGCTGATGACGGCGCTAACACTGCGCTCGAGAAGGAACTGAAGACAGAGGTGAGGGGCTTGCTTAGTGTTATGACACGTGAACGGAGCTTATAGCTGCCTTTAGTGCTATCCGTGTGGCGAAATACTGGCCTGGAAAGATTTAGAATGACATGCCATCGATTCGATAGAAGAAGAATGGTTCTTACGATTTTAAGATTGAAAAACCGGCTACGAGTGAGTTTCGTACCACCACATAATATATTTACAAAAAAAAAAATTTTTCTCCGTGAACCATAGCGCGAGGTCGACTTAAACTTGGCCGGTTTTTATTATTTGGTAGGTACTTTACATTAGTGTTTGCACTATAATAACACCAAGTTTGAATGTTGTATGTACTACCGTCTTTACAATAGTGCAAAAACGTCGAAAAAAAACGTTTAACACTTTTCTTGACGTCATTTTTCCAGAGCGACCATATTCGCACAATAATAAAAGCTCGTGGCATTTCGTGGCAACAAGTGGCTCGCGGCGTCGGCATCCCGAGTACTTTCGCGGTGTTCCGCGTGGACGCCAAGCATCACCTGGTCTCGCTGGCGGCCAAGCTAGCACCCTCGCCTGATTGGATCGTCGGCGTCTCCGCTTTGGAACTTTGCAACGCTAATTGTACTTGGAGCAAATCTGCTACGCTACCGCTTTACCCTTATGATGCGGGGACCGATAGTGGCATTGGTTACACTGTAAGTGCGTTTTTGTTTTTAAATCCTTAAATATTTCTTTATTCGTAGCCTTATAGTTCATATTTGTTTGAATTGTATTTTATCCTATCTTACTGGCCGTCTTTAATGTGTCATCTTTCCACCATGACCAGTTATTATTTATTGAACCAAAATAGGTGACTGAAAAGTTTTTTGTGATTTTTTAAATTTAGTGTTATAACCTCAGTTGGTTCCGTAGATTCTTTTGATCTTTATAAGCAATAGCATCGATTAATATAAAAAGAAAATGCGAGAATTTCCTCTTTCTTGCCTATTGTATCTACTACGATAACATGACCTGCGCCTCCCGTGTGTGCTGAGTTGCTGAGACGGTCGTTTGACAAATTCAACAAGAATATCACTCAGATGTCCCATAGTGAAGAAGGGTAGGAAGTCAAAATTCAGCCATATATGCGTCGCGTAATTAATGGACTATCAATATGACGTCGTCACTCGTCATATCGTAGTGGATCTCAGCAGATAGTACCGCCAGGCCTGTCTTACTCCACAGGTCAGGTACGCTTGACGGCCGTTCCCCACCGAGGAGTGAATCGCAATAGGTTAGGTAAATCGGGTAAAATTCTTGGACAAATCTCATTAGATTTGCCGCCATTATGTGAGTAGTCAATGCGAGACTTGAAAACCCTAGCGATGTCACGCTACCAGCTCGTGAAAGAATGAAAGAGGGGGACTATGTAAAGGAAGCTTTCATGTTGTTGTGACAGTTGGTAGGTTGTTCGCGAATTGTACGATATGACTAACGAATGCGAAATTACGAGTAACTGCGAATAACTTTGCACCTTATTGCCGTGCAGATAGAGTCGCTATCTATTTAAATCTGTTTTCGAAGTGATTCTTCTGTACGGGTAGTACTAGTATTTATTCTGTGGTTCCTCTCGCAGGCGCGCCGGCACTCGACTGTGCCGCCCGCGCCGGTGCGAGCACTGCGCCCCGACTGGCCGCGCGACCCCCGCTCCCCCTTCTACAACACCGACGGAGAGATGCGCCCCTTCGCTAGGCTTCGTGTCAACCGACTCCGGCTTTACGAGAAGAGTTGCGATGCTTCAGGTTTGACAACGTTCTCTTAGAGCCCGGCCACATCTTCACTCCACGCCGGACCACGGTACGTCGCCGGGCCGTGAAAAGTTCCGGTGTGATTGTCTTCTGATTAAACGTTAATTTTGGACCTATCGATAGACGAAATTACTCCAAAAATTATTGTCTAAACAGAACAAGATCTCGCCTTTCACGGCACGGGGCCG
Source organism: Agonopterix alstromeriana (assembly GCA_963924505.1). Taxonomy (NCBI): domain Eukaryota; kingdom Metazoa; phylum Arthropoda; class Insecta; order Lepidoptera; family Depressariidae; genus Agonopterix; species Agonopterix alstromeriana. The sequence goes on from OZ004667.1 coordinate 12,124,237, forward strand.
TGGATATGTGGTCGGGCCCTTACTCATATGACTATGCAGGGTATTAATTTAAATGCATTACATACTTTAGGGAATGCTTCATACCATCTCACTGAACAACTTTTACGATGGGACCAACAGTGTATCGCGATAAAAAATTCTGCAGTTCCATACATTTGGGTCGAGTAGCTATTGACAATTTCTATCATCATCATCATCATCTCAGCCGATGGACGTCCACTGCTGGACATAGGCCTCCCCTAAGGATCGCCACAACGACCGGTCCTGCGCTACCCTCATCTAACGGGTTCCCGCCGCCTTCACCAAGTCGTCGGTCCACCTTGTGCGGCTTACCTACGTTGGGCTTTCCGGTACGCGGTCCCCACTCGAGAAATCTTCGGCCCCATGGGCCATCAGTTCTGTAAAAGTTTATTCAGTTTGAGCACCCTTAAGGTGGTTGTAGAGTTGTCAATTTCATACAAAAGTTTGACGCATACTACGAGTAGACGGTACAATTAAAAGAAATATTTTATATATGAAAAAATAGTTTTTAAAATATTACTTTTAACTGTACCTTCTACGCGTAGTTTGCGGCAACATTTTGTATGAAATTGACACCTTAAAGAATGTAACGCCTTTAAGTTTCCACCTAATCTAAACTATTCACCCCCGTTAGAATCAGGTGGCAGTCCGGTGCAGGAGAACAGTGGGGGTGCGTGTGCGCTGCACGCGTGGGGCCCCTGGGGCCCGTGCAGTGCCACGTGCGGGCAGGGCCGCGCCGTCCGGCAGCGGCACTACGTGTGGCCCGCGCGCGCCTACGCCGAGGCCTGCAGGGCCCCGCTGACCGACTACCGACACTGTTACGGGCCTAGGAGGCACTGCAGGTACAGTAATCCTAGGTTTATAAATATAATAGAGTTTACACGCGACTTCGTCCGCACAAATTTTATACCAGATCATAAGCTATCAAGCAATAAAAGATTCATCAAAATCGGTTCAGTTGTTTGTGCGTGATGCCCGAACAAACAAACACAGAAACAAACAAGACAGACAAAAATTATAAATAAAAAAGGATAATTTGGAGTTAGGGACACCTAAAAACCATATCGTACTCTTTTTCTTGTAAATATCTTTAATGTACAGCCACACTTCTGTTACAGTTTTATAATAGTTTAGACTAGAGTTTACCCGCGACTTCATCCGCACGGTTTCCCGTCATCGTTAATTATTTTTACTTATTTGCTATATATTTCTCTGGGAAAGTAGTTAAGTATCATGGGTACAATACTAGATCAAAGTAAAATTAATGGATAGGCCTAAAGCGCGTAAAGTTGAAGCACATAACTAGTGTAATTGGTCCATACAAACTAGCACAATTGTCTGTCATCTCGGTACAAATTTGAAGTATACCATTCATTTGTTTTGCCTATTTTTTCTGGTTTGAAACGTTCGCGTAAGGCCTATCCATAAATTTTACTTTGATCTAACACAACAACTCACTCACTCACTAACTTTGGTACAATCACATCTTAAAGTAATGCAACTGTTTACCCTAACACCCTGTATAATTAATGCGGACGAAGTCGCCAGTTAACTATAGCTAAAAATAAATCTATACTTACTCAGTTTATCCCTTTTCCGTCCAGGGCTATGACAGATTACGAGCCGGACCCCGCGGAGTCGACTGGCCCATGCGCCATGTCCCAATGGTCAGAATGGTCACCCTGCGAGGGGTGTGGCATTCGATCCCGCACGAGGCACTACCTAGTTCCGCGCGCGCACAAACGATGCCACGTCGGCTTCCGAGCTAGGACCATCATGAGCCAGGCCATGCCTTGTGAGGCTGGCCCTTGTTACAGGTAGACATTACTTTTCTATTGTATCGGAGCGTTAGAAAGAAAGTAGTATGTGTTTGTATGTACATCACAATTATGTTTCAGACCACCTGACGATTCTGCGAACTCCACCAATTTTGACTGGTTTTACGTGGTAAGAAACACTACATACTGACTACGAATCAATGAAGGCTACCACCTACTACTAGAAGACGGACAATAATGTACTAGATTTAACGAATTTATTGGCACCTTAGGTATTGGAAATGCTCACTAAATATAAGTATCGCCCGATCCAGATCCACACTTTGGATGGATGAAAGTTTCTTCATGACATCAGTTACTTCATGTCCCAGTGACGCCAGTAGCTCCCATAGCTTCCTGTTTAAAACGTTCAGTGTTTCAGGACAAGCCGACGGGAAACTGTCCTGTCACTTCATGGGGCGATTGGTCGCCATGTTCCGCGCGGTGCGGACGCGGACGTCGACTGCGTACGCGCCTACATTTGTCGCGCGACACTCGAGTCCAACTGGAACTGTCCAAACGGCTGCTAAGGGACTGGAATCAACATTTTGCGCTGCTTCAGAGACTGGTAAGTTGAAGTAATCGTTTGTAGTAGAGACGCCAATTAATTAAAATAATATTTCCGTAGGACTGAGTAGTTTTATACCGACATGTGGTATCGTTGCATTCAATAAAGTTTCCTGAGTAGGAAAAAATGACGGTGTTGCTTTCTCAATTTGTGGAGTGGGGACTTATGACGTCATCAATTTTTTGTATGGGATAAAAATTTTGTTTCTGAATTTTGTCGTGTTGGGTATCAAATGCCTGAGCCGGTTCCAAAAATATACTACACCATTACCTTTCAGCCACTAGTCTTCAAAAAATCCCAAATGTATTTTCAAAACATACCAAGTTTGAGCTCCTCCATCCTCATATCTGAGGTCAAAAAACAATAAAAAAAAATTTAAAAATACAATTCAATTCTATTCAGTATTTATTTTTTTATTTTGAATTAGGTACGTCCTTTCCACGCCGATTTCAATGTTTTAATAAAAAAGTATCTATTAGTCAGCTATATTCAGCCTTGTTAATATCTTTGTTATTTAAATTTTTGTGTTTGATGTGAATAAAGTATATATGTATTATTGAATTATATTCTCTTTTAGTTTGAGAAAAAATATCTGCTACTTGTAATGGTTACAGCGTCCTAGTTTTTAATCCAAAAACTTAAAACGGACCACAAAAACCTAGCATAAGCATAAATCCTAAGATTTTATCCATATCTTGAGTTATAGTGGGCGTTACAACCTTACACCTCACCTTCACCTTACACTGTTGATTAGCTGCTAGATTTTAAGATTCTTTTCGTTTATGTTGTAGGAGGTGGCAACAGAGAACATAACAGCAGACGATCCAGAAGTGGAAATGCTTGTACAGGAGCATCTAGAGCGATGCCAGTTCACACTTACGCAGCAGGAGTCGCTGTGTGATGGGGAGGACAACAGCTGCTTGCAGGTCAATGGTTCTGAAGGTAGGTACTAATAGATAACTTTACAGCAGAAGATCCAGAGGTGAAGATCCTTATGTAGTAGTGGAGCGATGCCAGTTGATGCTTACGCAGCAGGAGTCGCTCTGAGATGGAGAAGACAACAGCTGATTGCAGGTCAATGGTTCTAGGTAGGCTCCTACGAAATAAATAGTAGATAATACAGAAATGGTACCAATTGCAAGATCACCACGAAATTGCATCAATTGTCTACAGAATATACAACGTATTAATGAATAAGCGCAAAACCTCATACACCCCAACTGATTTATAACAAAATAATTAGATTGAAACAATAATTTCATTATTTTGATGATTAAAATTTTAAGTTAGTCGCATTTAAAGTTTTCAGGCAAAAATTATTTGTTATCTTTTCAGCAATGAATGAAAGCACTAGCGTGCTCGTGGATACATTTTAAGAATCTTGTTTTATTAGTAACTAGGATGAGAGTGCCCGAGCGGTGGGTTGAGATCGGGTTCAGTAAATTTTAAATTTTACAAAAAAATTATTTAATGTTTTGAAAAAAATTATCTATGTTGAAAACATGATAATTCGATTCTGCTCTCGATTCTAAACAAACTACTTTCTAGTTTTGCGTTAATTCATTAACACGTTGTATAAGAGCAATCAGAAATTAACTAGTCTACATTTGGTGTCCGAGTCTACAGGCTCGTAACACCAAGTTATGACGATAGAGGAGGTTATTTAATGTCTGCCAAGTAATTCCAACCAACACCACTTCATTACAAGTCTTCGATGGAACCAAAGATGAGTGTAATGTTTATGATCTGAATGCCTTAGGTATGGATGGATGATAGATCACTTACTCGTTCCCTTGTAGTGTAAATATGTATTATTTTTCTTTGTGAACATAATTGTTCAAAAAGTTAATGTGTTTTTAGTACAATGGGATATATAAATGTTATTAAATGTATGTAAATGCTATGAAAAATAGTAGCACGTGCTGACGTGTGTTCCCAACAAAGCCAGATTTAAGGTATCATAGCGTACAATATAATTGTTTCCTAAAAAACAGTTATGTTTGCCAACTGCTGGGCTATGAATTTGTTTGCGTATTTTTTCATAAAACATTAACTTTTATTCCCTTTTGTTACCAATCATCTTTTAAGTTCGAAGTTGGAGCTAGGTCTATTTTTGGTCTATACCAAACATTTTAAGCTCAAACTGTTGAATGTCTCGAATGATCGGTAGATAGCTTTTCGTCCCACGAAAACAATGCAATTTTACAATATTTTAATTTGGCTATATACTCCTAGAATGGGGTTTACATGTTATAAATATCTAAAATTACATTTGCAATGAAGTTTATGTTAGAATAAAGTTAAGACTCAGTCAGACACAACATAAGGAGCTTTTGTTTAATATCTGTTTTGTATAATGTCTTCAAAATGTCTGTTTGTTATCTTTATATTTTTATAATCTTCCTCCTTTCCATATCCCTCTGATCTCCAACCATATGATACTTAGAATAAATAAACCTATCATTGTTGTTTCTAACCGCTTTTATCAAATCAATGTCATATTTCATGTATGTCTAATCTTCTGATATCTGCCACTTATCATATCGCTTACTTTTTCTTTTCATATTCGATGTTTTTGGGTATAGAAATAAGTAAAAGAAAATTATTCAAATGTAAATGACACTACACGAATAATTTTCTGGACTGTCTTACTAATATTTTATATGTCAAAAGTTTGGATGTTTAGAGGATTGTATTAGGCTGAACGGATTAGGACGAAAGGCACACGTGGAGAATATGTTCTTGATTAACACCGATTTTTTTTTTAATTCGACGCACACAACGCCACGGGAAAAACTTGTTCCATATAAATTTAATACCTTTGCTCTCTCGAAGGTTGTGTGGAAGGCAAAGGTTTTTATTTTTAGCGAAAAGATAGCTTTATTAGTAGGTACCTATTAATAAGTCTATTTTGTGTTTCGTGTAATAACTTTATTTCATTCATAAATGTTTATTGGAGAAGAAGAGGGGAGGCCCTTGCCTGGCAGTGGGACACAAGATAGGTTAATTAAGATTAAAATAAAAAACGAGAATGGTAATTAATTTCATAGAACAGTGATAGATAAGGAAATTTCGTTGCAGCTTAATCATTTGCTTACTTCTTCGGTTCGGTATCCACCAAAGCGGAGATGGGCGGAGCGGAGATGCTTAGCGAAGCAGATATGTGTGCAGGCTTGTTGGCAAGCGACAGGCGCCCCAATCATCGTCCAGCACAAACCGCTTACATTTCCGCCCATCTCCGATTACACCATATGAATATGAGAAATCTCTTCTCCACTCCGCTACAACCATTTTCACTGAAGCTGGGCGGAGAGATGAGTAAATAATGAAATCCTGTTGGTTGTTATGAAACATCTTCTTTCTTCTCTGCTTTGGCGGGTTCCGGGCCTAACTCAATATGTAGGTATTTATATCTTGTTGGAATTAGTATCCGGACTGCTGATTGTGATCAAATATTAGACTAACGGTACTTATTTGATATGATCACTGTCTAATTGGTGGGATTATAGAGACTTATAATGATAAACGTACTGTACACAAGGTTTTTCGAAGCCGGCAAATTTCGTTGTCTACGCCCTTTTATAAAAAAATGGAAAGAAAATTTGCCTAATTTTTACCGCTGTGCAGTTCCGGTTGAGAAAGAATGGACCATTTCTCCCCATGGGTATTGTACGAGGTGACTAAGGCATAAGGTTTCCAATGCATTGTTTTTGATTCATTTGACACGTCATTTTATGCTGAAACAATCAATATGTTAAATGTGAGCCTTGCTACCACTGCACTTTTAAAAGATGGCTGGTAGTGGTAGCAAAGATTCTGACCACCCCGAAAGAGATTTCAAGATGGTCTAGTAAAACTCGGAGAGTTAAGCTAACAATATTTTTCTAAATGATATCATTTGATTTGATTCTTAATACTCGTCGTATAACTTTGTATTTCCATTGACATAGTGTGCATGCAACCTGTGTCAGTGGGTCCTTGCCGAAGGTACGACGAGCGCTGGTTCTACGATGCTTCGCGAGGAACCTGCGAGCCTTTCGGCTACACCGGCTGCGGCGGCAACGCTAATAACTTCAAGAGTAAAGAGGACTGCATGAAGGCTTGCCGTTTCAGCTCGACCAATGCTACTGGTTCGTATATCTTCGTTTCAATTATTGGCTTTGTGTCAAGGCTGCGAGTACTTTGGCTTCACCGGCTGCGGCGGCAACGCGATTAACTTCAAGACTAAAAGGACTGCATGAAGACTTGCCGTGTTATCTCGACCAATGCTACTGGTTCGTATATCTTCGTTTCAATCATTGGCTTTGTGTCAAGGCTGCGAGGTCTTCGGCTTCACCGGCTGCGGCGGCAACGCGAACAACTTCAAGACTAAAGAGGACTGCATGAAGGCTTGCCGTTTCAGCTCGACCAATGATACTGGTTCGTATATCTACGTGTCAATCAGTGACTTTTATCGCAGGTGCAGTATAAGTTTCAGCTCGAAAAAACTAGGGTCTTTCTTAATGATGCTGACGGTTTTTTAAGAAGATGATCAGACCATCAATCTGAACAATTTTAGAGATGGGACCAACATGGAAATCATGAAAAAAAATATCAGCTGTTCCATACTAAACTGCAAACCTAATCAACCTCGGACAGCAGATTTTCTTTTTGCGTTTTTTTATGTTGTTTCCATGGAGAATATTTTTCAGTTTGATGGTCTGATCATTCTCTTAAAAACAGTCAGCATATTAAGTTGGACCCTGCGTGTATAGTGTATATACGTGCCAACGGCTTAATAACGTATTAGTTTGTGTATAAGTGTTGTACAACGAGGCGACTAAGGAATAACGTTTCCTTAGCAGTTTTTTGTGGAACAAATTGAGAAGGAAGTGGCGTGATAAGAAGACAAATTATTGAATTAAAAAATTTGTTACTGTATGCAGTAAAGCATGCAGTTTTAAAAAGCGAAAAGATTCTGTCTTCCCCTAAAGTGTAATACCATTGTGATTTGATGTAAGTAACTAAGTAGATTGAACGTAAACCCACGCCATATACCTACCTCATATACCTAAAATATGATTTCTAAGGAATTAATGAATTCTTAAATTTTAAGTAAACATTATGACTGGTTATATATTTGCACACTCTTCAATCAGTTAGAAGAAAAGAATGAATTATAATATATTCATGTCAAACAAACCATCCTATTGAAAGTGATAAACAATAGGAACATTGTAGTCATATCAGGGTCGTTTTTAGCTCCGGTAACTGAAAAATTAAAATTGTAATAACCTATACGTTGGGAGTTAATATTTTTTCTTCTCGATACAGTTTCGCCCACAACAACAGATTCGAGCGCGAAAAAGGTGCAATCTTCCGCTCTGCATATTGACAACGAAGTAATGCAGAATGATGCACCCTCATCGCCCGGTAATAAAGTTCAATTTATTATTGTAAATATTGCAATCCATTATAAGTAAAACTAAACATAGTTAGCTTACTATAGAAACAATACATGTATGAGAAATGTGAGAGATGTGTGAGTACGAACGTGTAGATGGGGCGCCCTGGTCTCTGCCTACCCCACTGAAAAACGAGGCCACGAGCGTTCATACATTTGGGTCGACTCGCACTCGACTTTTTTCCCGATTTTAATGTTGGTCCCACTGTGCAAGTTGTTCAATTTTACGGTCTGAAGCACCCCCTAAAGTATGTAACGCATCTAAGTTTACACCCTGTATTGACTCTGTATAATAAATAAGCACCGTGAACAACAAAATAATGCCTATGTTTATACGGATATTGAACAGAATAAAATGACAGAGAACCCGTCTTAGGGCGTCGGGGCCCGGCGGACGGCTGACGGACAGACGGAAACTGACGGAGCTCTGTCTGTCAACTTCTACACTATTATATTACTGCAACAGAGTGTCTGTATTTTGATGGCGTTTACAAAAAAAAAAAGGTTACGATATTATGGCGTTTAATTGTCTCTGACTCTAAATAACCGATATTTTGGTTTTGTCTGTCTGTTTGTTTGCTCGAGCATCACGCAAAAGCTACTGGACCGATTTTGGTGAAACTTTTTGTTTAAAAGCCTTCGATTAGACTGGTATCATTATTTTATGTCGCAACGGTGACGGGAGACGTTGCGGACGAAATCGCGGGAAAAATCTAGTAGGTATTCTATAAAGGTGTTGTTGTTACCAGATCATGCCGATTGCGAGACGGGCTCGTGGCTGGGCTGGACCAATTGTTTCGGAGAATGTGAGTTCGCCGTCAAACTCAACTATCGGCTGGTTATGGTAAGTCATGATCCACATATTTCCAAGCTGAAGTTAATTCTTTTTACAGTGCAATGAAATTATTTTACCAGATTGAACTTTATGAATGCTGATATAGATACCTTTCAAAATTACATGCGATAAGATATAAGGTCTAACCAAATTAGCTGAAACTAATTTAAGGGGATGATCAGACCATCAAACTGAACAACTTTCTCTATGGGACCAATATCGAAATCTGCAAACATAACTCGATTGAAATGTATATGATCAGCAGATTTTTTTTCGCGACTTCGATATTTGTCCCATAGAGAAAGTTCCGTAAGTAGAGCTCCGTAAAATAGTTTCAGCGAATTTTGTTAGACCTTAAACAGGGTGTAACAAAACACCCTATTAATACTTAAGGGGGTGCTTCAGACCATCAAACTGAACAAATTTCACTATTGAGCCAACTTCTTAATCGCGAAATAAAAATCTGCTGTTTCATATAAAACTACAGTACCGACTCGACTGAAATGTATGGGATGGCTGTTTTTTTTTGCGATTTCGAAGTTGGCTTCGTAGTAAAAGTTGTTGAGTTTGATGGTCTGAAGCATTCCCTTAAGTATTAATAGGGTGTTTTGTTACACCTGTATACAGTGAACATCATGACCCGCGACAAAGCGTAAGAATTAATCAGTGACAAAAACAGAGAGACATGTAGATCTTTTTCCTTTTGTCGCTTGGCCATCTGCTACCTATAGAAGATCTTTTGAAAATGTTATTTATTAATAAGTAATACAGTTCAAAATCAAATTGGCAATGTAGATAGGTAAAAAGAATGACAGAAATCAAGTTAACGTCAGCTTGGCCATACATTACAGCTATAAAATAAAAAGAATGATTTCAAAAAAGTTTAAAGATCTTCGTTCGTATACTTGTTGTAGCGTGCTGCTTCAGGGTCGGGAAGGCCATGTCCAAGATTGGTGAAGAGCAGGGTCTGTCGACCAGCACATTGCAGGAAAACTCTACCTACCACCAACTCTACAGGGGACTTGATTAACTTAGAACAGATCCATTACGACGACGATTAATTTATTACATTCTTTGTCATGCTAGTTATAGTAACGATAAGAGGTTTAGCGAGAGGCAAATAAAAGTAAATTGCTCAAAAATGTTGGTCCTTCGAGCCGGATACGAGATTTTAGACTCAGTTCAAAAGTAGGTGAATTCTTCGATTGTTTTTTGTAAACTTATTTAGTAAGGAATAACCGTTTTATTAATACTAATAATTCATTACATTTCAAATGTTATGATAATACAATCGAGTTGCTGTTTCGTTAATTAATGTGATCATTTTCGTTCTTAAGTGAAATCTAAGATTAAACTATTATTAGGTATGAAAGATCTCTTTTAATTGATCACACACGAGTGTCGGGCTGTTACCGACGTATTATTGATAATTGGAGAAGTTGTATAGTAAAGTTGGTTGACATTAAATATGGGAAAAATCCAAATAATAAAATACCACTATAATCTACTGTTATTTAACTAGCAATATTTGTTTGTGTATTTATCTATCTGTAATTGCGTTCTGCCTCACCTGGTCTAATGGTTAAGAGCATTGGGCTCTTGACACGGAGGTCGTGGGTTCGATACCGACGGGGGACACCTAGTGATATGTCACTTAGTGCATTTTTCCCTAGATGGTTAGGATATTGCAGGCTGAATCACCTAATTGTCTGAAAAGAAAGATGATTCCGTGCTTCGGATGGCACGTTAAGCAGTTGGTCCCGGCTACTATCTCTGGTGACAGTAGCCGTTACCTAAAAACGACGTCAGAGGCCCGTAAGGCGGTCTGAACAAACTCTGACATCAGGCTAAGAAGAACGAGTGACGTCACTCGCAGGATCTGTAAACTCCTTATGGGAAACTAAAAACAACATAAAATAACTGGCCTTTAAGAAAAAAAAAATGCGTTCAATATGTCAGAATTTGACATTTGATGTTTCTATTCCCAGCATAGACTTAGAAAGAGGAGTCGCGCTGCAATTCTGGCGGAGTACGGACGCTTGCGTATCGGCGCGTTAGGATTGCACGTGGCTCCACCATTTTGTGAACTCTTTTGTGTTTTAACCTTAAAACAATCACTTGAGATTATAACCTACTTACATTGGCAAAACTGCCACTCTAGACTTAATAAATACTACTGATCATTTTCCTTCATATACTATCCACATAACGAGACATTGGCTGAATTGTGATAACACATCGGATGCCACTAAACAAAACTTGAATTGAAATTGACTTAGAAAGAGAAGGCAGGTGATTATAATTTCTTAAAATTAAGCAAAGGTTTTTTTCATGGAGTTAGAATGTTTTTTTGCGACCACTTTTGCCATTTACAAATTACAGATCAAAATTAAATTTGTATTGATAAACTCGATGAATTGCAAAAAAATTAAATTAGTTTCTTAAAATGATGTCTTTTGCCCGTAAAAAATATAAAATAAAGACCAAAAAAACAAACTTGATACATCGAATTGCGTTCTCGGAAACGGCTCTAACGATTTAGATGTCTCTTTGAGAATAGGGTTTATGGGGGCAAAATAATTCTCGTCGCTTTTAAACGTTGACTATTTATATGTGGACTGGTTACGCGTGTAATTCTACTAACAAACATTTCTGCCACTTTTTGCGGGGGGCGAGGTAAGATGAAATCCGCAACTTTGGATTTTATTCCCCATAATTTTGGATTCTAATTTTGAATGTTAAAAATCATGAAAAGTAGTCTCGTGTGAACCCCAAACGTTCTAAGTTCGAAGTTATTATTTCGCAGTTATAGGCTGTCTCGTTTAGTGATAAGGTGTAAAATTGAATGTAAATGCACAAGATCAATTGTGCTTATACCGTGGCAGAGGGGAAATGCTACCGCAAGGCTAGTCCTTATAATAATTAGTCAAAGCTTTTAAATAGTCAAATTTTTAACGAGTAAAAATCATATCAGCCAGGCGGCTTTCGTAGTTATGACGTTGATGTTATGATATCGCCATTGGGTCAAGAGTCATTTGGATAAACCTACTTTTGGAAGTTATCGAAACAAGTTTATTTTATTAAGTATTATTCCGAGGCGCAATTTGAACTAGAAGTTGCGACCTTTCGGAATTGAATTCTTATGCGAAACTACTTATCATCACTATACAGGGTCCTTCTTAACATGCTGACACTTTTTAAGCGGATGACCAGACCATCAAACTGAGCAACTTTCTCTATGGGACCAACATCGATATCGCGAAAAAAAAACAGCTGTTCCATACAATACTGCAAACCTACTCGACCCAAATGTATGTGACAGCTAAATGTTTTATCACGATTTCAATGTTAGTCCCATAGAGAAAGTTGTTCAGTTTGATGGTCTGATGATCCCCTCAAAATTGTTCCATGAACCTTAAAATGCTGACGGTTTTTTAAAGAGATAATCAGACCATCAAAATGATAAATTTCTTCTCGGTTTTCGACCCATGTTCCTTAGGGAAAGTTGTTTAGTTTCATGGTCTGAATACACCCTTAACGTTATGTTAGTAATTAAAAAACAAATGGTGTATAGGGTCCTTCTTTCTTAAGTTTTTTTGGCGATTTCGATGTTGGTCCCATAGAGAAAGTTGCTTAGTTTGATGGTCTAAACATCAAGTTGGACCATATATGTTAGTTAGACTATTTATGTTACTACTATATTACATATAGGGTAATATAGTAGTAACATAAATACTAATAATAAACTGAACAACTTTCTCTATGGGCCCAACATCGAAATCGCGAAAAAAAAATCAGCTGTCCCATACATTTGGCTCAAGTAGGTTTGCCGATTTGTATGGAAGCGCAGATTTTTTTTTTGCGATTTCGATGTTGGTGCCATAGAGAAATTTGTTCATTTTGACGGTCTGATCATCCCCTTAAAAATATGTCATATTAAGAAGGACCCTGTATAACTACCAGGCTACATACAACTACAGGGTGTAAGTGACATCCTATCAAATGCTGAAACGTTAAAGTTAGAGCATCAAACTGAACAACTTTCACTACGGAACCTACCGCAGGAAACGCGAAAAAAAAATCTGCTGTTTCATACAAAACTGCACAAACGTACGGGACAGTTGATTTTTTTTCGCGTTTCCTGAGGTAGTCTCCATAGTGAGATTTGTTCAGTTTGATGGTTTGAGTTCACCGTTTCAGTCTACAGAGGGCTGCCCTTTACACCCTGTATAGTGTTAGATATCGTAATACTGTGCTTATAATTTAAAGTTAAAGATTTATAAAGTGTATGGAGCAAAGTTTCTGTCCACACCAAAATTATTCTGATATTTCAAATAAGAACAATTTTTTTCTTTCTCAGTCATTAAAATAACGGCTGATTAAAACTCAGAACTTTGTTAAAATACTTTATTGATACAATTAATTGTCAACAAACAAAGTAAAATAAAAATAAACAAAACCCCAATGTACTAATCAAGCAGTAGTGAAAATACCTGTTCGCATGGCACTCACGCACACACAAACGTGCGCGGTAAATCGAGGTTGTTCCTTCGATACGAGTGTTCGCATTTTATCTCTGTCGTCGAGCATAGATAATTATCTCGATCACGTGGGCTTAGTATCGGTACTGCCTAATTAGTGTGAGGTCAAAACTCTGTACACGAAAACACTTACGCTATTATTATTTACCAACGTCGTTACTTTAATTACTTAGATAACCTACTTTATTGTTTACAATTCTCCTAGCTAGTTTTCCCTAAAATAATACTGCCTAAGAACATCACAGTCGCTTTGTACGCCCCGTCGAATTTTCTTAAATATAATAATTTAGAACAATAATGAAATATCGACGGGGAAGTGCTAACAACTCCGAACTTAATTTTTTTTACGAAAACGACTTATGAATGCAGTTCGATAGAAAATGAATTGCGCGTCTACTGATATTATGAATTAAGTTGTAATTCGCAAAATTGACGTAGCTAGGCACGAAGAAATATGTCCTATATTAAGGTCCTGATGGACCTGATTAATTTTCGCCTCCTGTAAAATTTGGTTTATGTAAGTTAGGAGTTGTTAGCACTTCCCCGTCGATATACGACTTCTTTCTTTTTTAAATATTGTTTTTTGTGCATTGGCTTGATAAAAAAATGCCCAATTCAAATTGATTGTATGTCTAGTTCAGTACAGGAGAGTCATTTTTGAACATCACACGTTGAAATCAGCAGTAGAAAATATCAAAATTCAAAAATCGCACTCCCGGGTGAAATTGATATCATTAGCATCCTTTTAACTAAGAGTCTACCCATCAAACTGAACAACTTTGACTATGGGATCAAACCGATCGGAGCAAAAAAAAAATCTACTGTTGCATACATTGAAGTTGAGTAGGCATTGCAGTTTAGTATGGAATAGCAGATTTTTTTTGCTCCGATCGGTTTACTCCCATATTAAAAGTTGTTCAGTTTGAAATGATATCAATTTCACCCTGTATACCTAGAGGAAAGTTCAATATGTAGGGTCCTTCATAATACGCTGACAGTTTTTTAAGGGCATTATCAGACCATCAAACTGAACAAAATTCTCCATGGGACCAACCTCGAAATTAAGAAAAAAAACTGCTGTTCCATACAAAACTGCAATCCTACTCGTCCCAAATGTATGGGACAGCAGATTTTTCTTTTCGCGATTTCGATGTTGGACCCATAGATAAAGTTGTACAGTTTGATGGACTGATCATCCTCTTAAAAATCCGTCAGCATATTAAGATGGACCCTGTATGTATAAAACTTTAACGACTGCTAACATAGGTTCCTAATTTAGTTTGTAAATATTTATAAAACACTGAATTCTGCGAGGTTTGGGTTTTAGATATAATTTGGCATTTAATTTTATATTTGTACGAATTTTATCTGGGATTTAGAATAATAATAATTAAAACTTTATGTTCTGACGCCATCTTTTCGTAGGCATTTTATCGATTTAATTCTTTCATTAAATTAAAACAGTAAGATAGATGAATGGCCTACAGCGTATGGACCGCATAAATTGAGCCCCCGTCGCCTAATTTCCTTAGTTGCAAAATGAGCGGCGCCGGCATCGCGTGATTGAGTTACTTTTTTATTTTAAGTGGAATAAAGGTACCACAATGCCTTCGTGTGCTTATACTCGTTGTACAAATCATTCAAAATGAAAAACAAATCACACGGCATTACTTTTCACTCATAAGATACATGAAAAGCAGGTCCAGTTTTCGAGTATGTAATGCAAGAACGTCATCTATCTTCCTATTTTAATTTAATCAAAGACCTAAATCAAACAATAAAACTTGAACAGAAAAAAATGTTGTAAAGAAAAGTATCTCCATAAAATTTTAATTCACCATCACTCGGTAGTTTTGTACCAAACATCTGATTTCATCACGTTTCCTTTTATTTTGAAAGAAGGCTATTGTGATATTTTTAACAATAACATAATTATCTTTCGCTTGTTAAAATGCTTAAACTGAACACAATGAGATGATCATTTCACTGTCAAATGCTAACCATAATCGCCTATTGTTCACGCCATGTCCGAAGTACCATGACGTTACTCTTATGTCAAAGTAATAGATACGAGAGTGGCTTGATTTGTAGATAATCATAGGGAGTCTCGTTGAAATGACATAATACGGCGCGTGGTTTTATTCAATACCGGCACTTTCACTCACTCTTGTTGAAGCGAGGTATCATTACCAGTCGATTAGAAACCCTGTCATTTGCCTCGACATTCAAACGTACCTACTCATGTCATGCGTACATTTTAAAGTCCTTAGCGTTTAAAATCTAAAACCTGTAAAAAACAACATTGCTAATATTTATACGCGGCAAGACTTACTTCTAGTTTCACTCCATAATTAATGTCTCTCAAAGCAAGAACTAATTAAAGTTACCATAATAATGGAAACACTTCAGTCTATAGTTTTGTATGAACACAAGTGAAGCTAAACGCGGGTGACTGTGGGTTTCGCTGGAGGTTCACAGCACCGCGGAGCAGTGCATTCCTTAGCACATGGTGACACGCACGCCTGGTTTGCGAACTCTAACATTGCTTTCTTCTCTTCTTCTGTACCTGTGAGAACAGAGATTCATGTAGCTTTTGTTCATTTCATACATATACGTGCTATTACAGAAAGCAAATGCGTCAATCATTTTCTTGATTGACTAATGTAGGTTGTGGGCGAAGCCTGCCAAAGACGCTACATTCGTTCACAAGACACAATGTGAATTGTTACTCTAAATAGTGTTAACGAAGTTTTCACAAGATCTGACATAAATGTATACAATTTCTGTTCCTAGCCACACGAATGGCCTAAGATCTTCTGTTGTCAGTGGAGGAGCACTTATCTCGCTATCGCGCCGGTGGTCGCGCGTGGCGCAGGCTATGAGATGCCATTAAAACTTTATTTTTCGTTTGCTGACATTGACACATTAATATGAGGAGTGAGAGAAACTATGAAATAGCTTGCTAGGTAGATACTAAAACAGAAAAACATCGATCAAGGTAGTAAAGATCTTACCAGTTCCAGACAAGAATGTAGAGAGTGCAAACTCTGGCTGCAAAGTGACAAGTCCTATACCGTGGCGTTTAAACACGTCACACACCAGACTCGAACTACGTAGGTAATCCTGAAAGGCATTATTTGTGTTAGTATCAGACAATTTCCAAATTGACTTATTGGGAATTTTCCGTCATAGAAATTGTAAATCAACTGGAATAATTTATCTGGAGGATTACGAAACTGTTATCGGTCATCGGCTCAAGATTAATGACTATTTGAACAGAATAATATTGCGACGATGTGTGATTACTGGGAAACCGCTTCTAGAAGCTAACGTATGTAAGCCTGATTAATGTCGTTTTGAGTGGTTAACAGGAGTATTAGTAAAGTACCGTTACATCATTCATTCTAAATAAAAAAACTGCCTTGCTATCTGAGTCATTATCACTGGCCAGTTGTCAAGAGGTTGTAAGATTGTAGACAGACCTCATGAGAGCTGTAGGCGATGTGTGCGGTGGCGACGACCCTGTCGCGATGAAGCTGCCACACGTGCAGCTCGTGGATGGCGAGCACGCCGGGCACGCGCAGCGCGGCCGCGCGCAGGTCGCACGCGCCCAGCCCCTCCGGCACTGTCTGCAGGAGGATCAGCCCGGCTGATCGCACTGTTGAATTCGTAAATATATTTGTAAATAAATCAATACCGAGCTTATTAGTAACACCGCTCTAACGCATCTTTTGAGTGTCTTTTGGCTTGGGGTTGAAAACATTGACTGAGTGCGCAAACTCGATCTTATTTGAGTTGTACTGTTGTTGATTACTGTATTTTTTGGTTTTGCGTTGTTTGGCTAGCTCGGAGCAAATCCTTTCAATAAATTTCCGATGTGGCGCGAGTAGGTACTTGTATTGAATCCTGCAAAGAGAATGGAATCACTACGCGTAGGATTCTAGGATACTCGCTTCGCTCGTGGTTCAAATATAGAATCCTGAACTTACCGATGGTTTCAAAGGTTCGAGACGCAGAATAACTTTGCTGTTTAGCGATAATAGTTATTTGTTATACAAGAGTGCAAAGTTGCTTTTTAACCGCGTGCTCAATTTTGATGACCGAGCAAGCGAAGGATTAGAATTGAATAGAAGGATTAGATAAGGAAGAATTAGAATCCTGAGCTTCAGCGAGGGAATCAAAAGAGCACGAGGTGTAAAATCTTTGCACTCGAGAGCAACACATAACTTTTCATCCCACCTCAGCGAGGAAATGGAAAAAAAACTATGATAAATTTGGCACCATGGAGTTCGGTCAATAGGTTTAATGATGTTTTGAATTCACAAACTTAGTGCACACGATGTTCTAAATTCAATTTACTTTATCCTCTAGTGGATAAAAACGGCTTTTGCACTCAGATACCGAAGAGCAAAAATACTCTTTCCGAGATGGGGGGATGAACACACATTTTTTCACCTCACTACAGTGAGGAAAAGTGAATTGCACGTGAATTGAATAAAGAGAAGAAAATTTTGAAACGTTTTTTTTTCATGCGTCGTCGTCATGCTGGCCAGTGCGATTATTCAAAAAATTAGGTTGGCGCAATGACATGAAACAGTTTTGGCGGTATAGAAAAATATTGCCTATTTTCCACGCTTGCGGTATAAAACGCTTCTTGACGCCATCCAGCGGATAAAATGCACTTTTGCACTCAGATTTCGAGTGATAAATATAATCTTTTCGAGCTTGTCAGGTGAAAATAAATATGTAGGCGTCAACAAAAAAGATCCCATTTGGTGGAAGTGTGGTTGGCTTGTCAGTACTGACGACACGACCTGTTATGAGTAGTGATGGTTACCACGTCGGGTAGGACTACCAAACCAGCGGTCCCGTGTTCGAATTCCTTTCGGTCATGTTGTATGCATGTGTCTGGTCGGTTAGCGTAATTTATTTTATTTAAGTACTGTCATCTTCATTAAATGTTTAAGAAATAAAACAATAAGATTATTTATATTAGCAACATTACATTACTACGTAATGTTATTGTTCCGTTGTGTCAATATTTAATTGATCATTATGAACGGCTATTGGGAATTAAGAGTTACTACAATAAGAATAATTACTCTATGTCACTTAATTACACAATTATCCACTGATATGCTCCTAATTGAGAACTTAAACATTCAAATTGAATTTAGGCTCGCGAGAAATACTAATTGCTTTTCTAGTATGTATTGGGTAATGCAACGTATCGTAACGCGGTGCAATGATTTGCATAGTATTACGTATTAGACGGTGCGTTAATCAATAATGTACCTACTACCTACCTACTTATCGCATGTTTTTGTTTACTTTTCGTTGGTAACGCCAGATTTGAACGTTATACTGAAATCAGTTTCCATACGATTTTCGTTTCGCTGTAATGTATAGGGAGTTTATTCCGAATGCGTAAATGCGCGCTGCATACAAACAAAGTCCGGTGATATTTTCAATATTAACCAATTAAAGTTAATGAATATTTTCTGAAACAGTACAGAAACTAATCTCTGTGCTTGTATGAAGTCAGATTTTCGTTAAAATAATACAGTTTTTATACAAGCATAGAGATTAGTTTCTAGATTGTTTCTGAAAAATTTCATTGACGTTAATTAGTTAGTATTGAAAATACCTCCAGACTTCGTTTGTATGGAGCGCGCTTCAAATTATATTCCCTTAAGGGGATGAAAAGACCATCAAACTGAACTACTTCCTCTGTGAGACTAATATAACAGCTGATCCATACATTTGCGACGGTTTGCAATTTGGTACGGACGAACAGATTATTTTCGCGATTTCGTCGTATGTCCCTTAGAGGAAATTATGTTCAGTTTGGAGGTCCGATTCTCCGCTTAAAAACCGCCAGCATTATTAAGAAAGATCCAGTATTTGCTTACAATCCGTTAACCTCAAAAGGTTGGTATTACCTACCTAATCTAATTAATTATTACGCTTATTAGGTTAGGTCATCATCATCATCAAGGTTAGGTACCTAAAGTGTAAAAGTGTGTACTGGGTGTTCAAAAGAATTGGTGTCCGTACCCCTCGTCGGTGGTAGGCCGAACACTTTGCTTTTTGGCGTTGACTCCTAGACTCTAGGAGTATCTAAACTAGAGGGACAGTTTTCTCAAGACATTTAAGCGCCCGGCGGACTTTACTGTACTCCTAAGTTCCTAACTCCTGTAAGAGAAGTTTATTCCGAATACGTAAATGCACGCTGCATAAAAACGAAGTCTGGTGATATTTTCAATACTAACCAATTAAACTCAATGAAATTTTTGAAACAATCTAGAAACAAACCTCTATGCTTGTGTCCGATTTTCGTTAAAATATACAGTTTCAATGCTAGGATTAAGTTAAGATTTGTATGGAAATCTTTGAGGCACTATAACTTTAAAACTGTACATTTTAAGGAAAATCTGGCATGATACAAGCATCGAGATTTGTTTCTAGATTGTTTCAGCAAAATTTCATTGAGTTGAATCAGTTAGTATTGAAAATATCACCAGACTTAGTTTGTCAGGAGGGCGCCAACAGTAATATACCCTTAAACTAGAGTACAGTAAAGTCCAAAAATAGGCGATCTGATCCAGCCCGCGCCCATCACAACAAGCTGCCTGATACATGCACAAGTATAGCTACTTACTGAACGGGTAGGTGAAGATGACCAGCACGATGGCGGAGCAGGCCGAGAGTGCAGGATCGGCGATGCGCGCCGCCTCGGGCTCCCATTCGGAAGTCAGGCCCGCGCCCATCACGAACAAGCTGCCTGATAAATATATAAGCATAAGCGTATTATACAGGGTGTAAGGAAAAGTATCATTAACCTTTAAACCATTGCTGTTCTGACAGGTTGCTCCCATAGTAAAAGTTATTCAGTTTGATGGGTAGAGTATGTGGTTTAAAGGTTGATGATGTACTTTCCTTACACCCTGTATATGGTCCTTCTGAATATATGGTGACACTTTTTTTAAGGGGATGATCAGACCGTCAAACTGATCAATTTTCTCCATGAGGCCAACATAGAAATAGCGAAAAAATAAAACTGAAGTTTCCCTAGGGGAGCGTGTAATTTCTGTATGGCTGTTCCATACAAAAATGGAAACCTATTCGAGCCAAACGTATAGAACAACTGATTTTCTTTTCGCGATTTCGATTTTGGCCCCAAAGTTTTTTAGTTTGATGGTCTGATCATCTCCTTAAAAAAGTATCAGCATATTAAGAAGGACCCTATATGCTCACGTCACGTCTAAACTTCTATGCGTTACATAGGTACTTAGATGGTTTCTTCAGACCATCAAACTGAACAGCTTTCTCTATAGGACCAACATTGAAATCGCGAAAAGTAATTAGTGGTTTGAAAATATCCGCTGTTTCATACATTTGGGTCGAGTAGCCATTAACAATTTTCTATGAAACAATACACACCTCGAAATTGAAGAATATCTACTGATACACATAAATAAGTAACTAGCCGATAGGATCCCACTGCAGGGCAAAGGCCTCTCACGAATAATGGCGAGAGGGAGTGGGCCATACTCCACCACGCGAGCCCGATACGGATTATAAATATGGATCGGAGGCAAGTTAGTGGTCAACCTGCTGTCAGAGAATTTTCAAATCGCCGACTGGCCTGGCTTAACGAAATAGTTAGTGATATGTAATAGATACTGATACACATGACTCTTATCAGATGACTTTGCAATCTATATTAGTAGGTAGGTACCAAAGTGTACGAGATTTGTGTACTAGAATAATTACACGTGTGAAAGATAGCGTCCTATTATGTACATAATATGTATTCGTAACTACGTATCTTTATTTTATTTTCGTTCCGAAAGGGATATAAAAATTAAACTTTATACAGGGTGAAGCGATCTGTTTACTCCCATAGTAAAAGTTGTTCAGTTTGAATGGGTAGGAGGTAGTTTAAAAGGATGCTAATGATATCAATTTCACCTTGTAGTAGGAATATGTTATTCACCGGCATTCCGCCTGTCATTTGATTTATCTTATCCTTGATCACATCGAATAGTAAGAAATCGCCATGAAATCTATCAGACTTGGCACGTTATTCTGAGCTGTCGCCGTAGATCTACGTTCCGGCAGTAAAAACGTTAATCAGTACCTATCTTTTTCAAATATGAATTCGGTATGTCAAGTTTTTTTTGGTCTTTATTTTATATTTTTTACGGATAGAAGACAATTTTAAGAAACCAATTTATTTTTTATTGCGATTCATCGAGTTTATCAATTTAAATTTAATTTTTAAATTACTTTGATTTGTAATCTCTAAATGCAAAAATGGTGGAGAGAAATTATATAAAAAAAATAAAATTTCTTGCTTTTTCTTTCTAATTCTATGCTGGAAACAGAAACGGCAGCATCAAATGTCAAATTCTGACATTGTGAATATATTTTTTTTCTTAATGGCCAGTTATTTTAAGTTTACTAAGGAGTTCACAGGTTTTCCAGTGACGTCACTGGACGGACCGAAAAACGACGTTATTTAATGAAAATTATCTGTAATCCTTTCATTTTAAAATCTCTGACATAGAAAATATTACTATTGAGACAATTATCTCGAAATGGTTTTCGATTCAGCCCTCCAAAAAAAAACTTGACATACCGAATTACCAAAGGTTATGATTTGTTGATCATTATCACATCAATACAGCGCGAACGCGTGCGAATGTTCATAAACTGTAAACAGGACCTAGTTATTGTTGTATATTTATGGACGTGTGATCATTGATTGTCTTACTTAGCTGACATAGTTCGTTTCAGATGCCGCCTTTTAAATATATCTACCTTTATACTGTTTTACTGACTTTGCGGCAGTAATCAATCGGCCATTAACAGTATATCTACATTTATGGCACCTAATCGATATTAGCATAAAAAGTGTGTTTGTCGGTCATCACATTTAGGACTGAATTACTTACTGGCTATGTCAGTTGGCGCATGCGCTAAAACAGGCTCCCCTGCGCCGGTCTTCAGGATAACTCCACCACCTTCGGTCATACTCAAACGGCGACTGTAGCTCAGTTCACGACCTGGAAATAAAAAATGAGATAAAAAAAAAAGATTCATTTTTTTCAGGAAACAAAGTCCCATAATTATAAACAAGCATTACAATGCAATGAAAAAAAAAAGAAAAACGATGCCGAACTTGAGCTAGGGTTGGTGGCCATTGGGGGGTCGATGCTAAGGACTTTGTTAGGGACATAAGGCAGCAAATGCAGACTAAAAGGGGGGACCCCCGTGCATTTGAGCCGGGGTTGCGCAGGGCAGGGCCTTTAGTTTAGATAGTGATAGTCTGACGAAGCTTGCATGCGGGTTGTATCTTGTGTGTGTGTGTGTGTGTGTGTGTGTGTGTGTGTGTGTGTGTGTGTGTGTGTGTGTGTGTGAGTGTGAGTGTGAGTGTGAGTGTGTGTGTGTGTGTGTGTGTGTGTGTGTGTGTGTGTGAGTGTGAGTGTGTGTGTGTGTATATGTGTGTGTGTGTGTGTGTGTGTGTGTGTGTGTGTGTGTGTGTGTGTGTGTGTGTGTGTGTGTGTAGCAGATATAGATGAATGTGATTAAGGTTTGACGAAGCCTGCGTTGCGGATTCTTATTTTATGCTACCTATATTGTTTTTAATTTGAATAAAAAGAGAGATAAAGAATATGAGAACTAATATACAGGGTCTTCTTATCGTGTGGGCAGCAAGCCCTGGTGCCAGAGATTTTTCAGACCGCCTTACGGCCTCTCCTCTGACGTGGTTTTTATGTAACGATTACTATGACCATCCGAAGCACGGAATCATCTTTCTTTTCAGACAATCTGGTGATTCAGTCTGCAATGTCCTAACCTAATATACAGGGTGTAAGTGTAGACAGTTTCATAATTTTAAAGAATTCTTGTTCTCATGACATTGAACAGCTTTCCGCAAGTAAACTAAGCGAAATTTTTTGTTAATATGTTGGGACGGGACCCTCTCGGTGTGGAGTCCGACTCGCACTTGGCTGGGTTTTATATAGAAAAAGAACTCTAATTAGTGCAAATTTTGAGAGGCAGTGTTATTGGTTATATTATTATGCTTTTTAAGTGTATGTAAGTAGATAAACGTGAGATGTAGTGTAGGATATCGAGTGGTAGGTACAAATAGGTATTCTAGATAAATAAGACATGTGTAGGAAATTTTAGTATCTCGTACATAACTTTATCAACGTGGGTCGGTACTTGTCGGATAACTGATAACCTGATATTTTAGTGGCATGCATGTTTTAGACCACACAAGACAGTCTGTAGACAATGCGGCTCCAGTCCGGTACCTGTTTTATAAATTTGCATAATTTTACGAGTTCCATTAACCGTACAATGACACGTACTTTTTTTCTAGGTTTATGCACGTAGTATTAATATTTTTAGCCGTGTGGTTCCGGCTTAGAATGGACCACCCCAATTCTTCCCGTGGGTGTCGTCGAGGCGACTAAGGGATTAAATGTTTCTCATGCAGTGTTTATGTGGGCGAAAGGCTAGCCACCTCTCACCGCTTGGCACGTCATTCCATCCTGAAACTTACATTGCTAAATGTGAGCATTGCTGCAACTACATTCTTAAACAGAAAGATGGTAGTTGTAGCTATGTTTCTGATCACCCCGAAAGGGATTACGGTCGTGAGTTTATGTATGTATGTATGTATGTATTAATATTTTTTATTAACATCTTCAACTTTACTTTTACAATTGTACTCTTACACGACTGCGCTACGCAAATGAGGGTAATGTGTATGTATGAAAAACATCGTGAGGAAACCTGCATGCTTCAATTTCGAGGCATGTATTGTACCCACTGTCCATTATAAGTGGCGACAGGCTCACCCCCCGTCACACTGGACAGAGTTTCGGTACTACCTGTGAAACGTGGATGTTCTGAGGTTTCAGTTTATCTCTACTACCCCCTCGGGGAATATAGTCGTGAGCATATGCTTATGATGTGTATGTATCTAAGTTTGTTCCTTTGTGACACTCTAGAGACCAAAAGCGTGGGCCCATTTTGATGATTCTTACGTCAATGGATTTGAATTAATCTTGCGAGTGTCACTAAAGACATGACAGTAATCTAAATTCAAAATGGCGACAACCAGACTCCATATTGTAAATAAGTTATAGTTGTTAAGTATCAATGTATGTTGTGCTTTGACTAATTATTAAGGACTAGCCTTGCGGTAGCATTTCCCCTCTGCCACGGTATAAGCACAATTGATCTTGTGCATTTACATTCAATTTTACACCTTATCACTAAACGAGACAGCCTATAATTGCGCAATAATAACTTCGAACTTAGAACGTTTGGGGTTCACACGAGACTACTTTTCATGATTTTTAACATTCAAAATTAGTAGCTAAAGTTATGGGGAATAAAATCCAAAGTTGCGGATTTCATGTTACCTCGCCCCCCGCAAAAAGTGGCAGAAATGTTTGTTAGTAGAATTATACGCGTAACCAGTCCACATATAAATAGTCAAAGATGTTGAGTATCAATGAATAGGTGTTTGAAAATCATCTTTAGGTTTCTCTTATCTTTTTTCATTTCGAATGACCATTTCAAATCTATATTTTTCACAGTTTGATGTCTAATCATTATCTTATCACTTATCAGCAATGTTGCTCTAACAAATTTAGATCCTTGACACTGGACTAGATATGATACCTAAATTAAAACATTTGATACTCAAACGAACAGCCATACAGAAATTACACGCTCCCCTAGGGAAACAGCAGATTTTTTTTTCGCGATTTCGACGTTGGTCCTATAGATAAAGTTGTTCAATTTGATGGTCTGGCCATCCCCTTAAAAAACTGTCAGCATATTAAGAAGGAGCCTGTATAAAAATATACAGCTGTCCGTTAGTCTCGTTAAAACTCAAGAACAGTTGGACCGATTTGGCTAATTTTGATTTTGAAATATTTGTGGAGGTCCAGGGAAGTATTATATGGTGAAAAAAAAATGGCCAAGTGTGTGTGTCGGGTAAAAAAAGGGGCATTGCAACGCATGCTGGGCACAGCTAGTACACAATAAATATCACTTAAGAATTGCCTAGCGCGTACTTAATATGATATGAAAAGGGATTAATCCTGAAAAGAATCGTCCTTTTGCACGCATGTGATGAGGCGGGCAAAAATGTCATGTTTATGATGAAGTAATTTCTGGAAAATTATTGAATTAGCGACAGAATGTTTTGGTTTACGCTTCGTCTATTCATAACTTACTTCACGTTTGACCGGTTTGTTTGAGACAGACCTAATCATAACAGAAACAGTTATTGTACTTATGCATACCTACTAGACTAGACGAAACTATATGGCGGGCGTCGCGTACGTTTTTTGTACTGCACGGATTGTACCTACCTATACAACGTGTTAATGAATTAACGCAAAACTAGAAAGTAGTTTGTTTAGAATCGAGAGCAGAGTCGACTTATCATGGTTTCGATATAGGTAATTTTTTTCAAAATATTAAATAATTAGTTTGAAAAATTTAAAATTTTCTAAACTCGATGTCAACCCACCGCACGGGCACACTCACCCTACTTACTATCAAAACAAGATTCTAAAAATGTATCCATAAGCACGCTAGCGCTTTCATTCATTGCTGAAATAAGAAGAAATCATTGTTGCCTCAAAACTTAAAATGCGAATAACTTTAAATTTTAACTATCAAAATAATGAAATTAATGTTTCAATCTAATTATTTTATTGTAAATCAGTTGGGGTGTATGAGGTTTTGCGCTTATTCATTAACACATTGTATAATTCGATATGTCACGTTTTTTTTTGGAGGGCTGAATCGAAAACCATTTCGCGATAAATTGTCTCATAGTAATAATTCTAAGTCAGAGATTTTAAAATGAAATAACTAGCCATTATGAAAAAAAATATATTCACAATGTCAGAATTTGACATTTGATGTTTCCGTTTCTGTTTCCAGCATAGAGTCAGAAAGAGAAGGCAGGAAAGTTTTTATTTTTTTAATAAAGCGGTAGTTTTTCTCCTTCGAGTTCGAATTATTTTCTCTCCACCATTTTTGCATTTAGAGAATACAATACAGATCAAAGTAATTTAAAAATTAAATTTATATTGATAAACTCAATGAATCCCAATAAAAATTAAATTGGTTTCTTAAAATTATGTCTTCTATCCGTTAAAAATATAAAATGAAAACCAACAAAAAAACTTTACATACCGAATTATACTAAACCTCGAAATGACAATATTTTGTATTCAATACGTACCTATGTGTTTTCCTAGGTACCTAGTTTACTACGACCGACCGTTAGTTAACTTTGCGTTCATTTATTAACTAAATAGGCCTGACCAAAAAAATACCCTAAACACCTGCTTTGGTTGCGTTCTAACGATCGAATACCTACCCCTTATTTATATGATTAACATTAATAAACGAAATCAATTTAAATTAATAAATTTTTGACTGACCAGAAATTTTTATTTTTATTTCTACGGCAGCCGTTCGTTCAAATATGGCGCCTTCATCACAATATTTAAGATTTCCCAGTAAAGAAAACCTAAAATAAATTGTTCTTTACTAACTTTTATAACAAAGCTTTTTATACCACATTTTATTGGTTTAAACAAACAAATAACTATTTGGATTTTAAGAAGTAGTTTAGAACCTATAAAATTAAGTAGGTGGTAAAAAATGCTTTTATAGGGTTCTGGATAAAGTTAGTATAGAACATTTTTACTTGATTGACGAGTTTGTTTGCCGCCATTATTCTGTTCAGTCGTTATTGTTTTTGAATTTCATGAAAAATTGGTTTTTAGTGATATTTGTGACATAATTTCGTGCGGATTGTGTCCCAAAAAGTTGCGTAAATTGACCAGTATAACAGGAATCTCAAATATACGAAAACAGAACATACGTTTTGGTTCAAGTTTACTCTAGTTTACTCGTGCACGGTGATTTTGGCGGCGACGCGCGAGCTTACAAAATCGACCACATATTCATCGTCATCTACAGGGACCAACTTAATATGCTGATCAGACCATCAAACTGAACAACTTTCTCTATGGGACCAATGTCGAAATCGAGAAAAAAAATCAGAAATCAAAAAAATCACCATACAACTGAGTCGAGTAAGATTTCAGTTTACTATGGAACAGTAGTTTTTTTTCGCGATTTCGACATTCGTCCCAGAGAAAGTTGTTTAGTTTGATGGACTGATCATCCCCTTAAAAAGTGTCAGCATATTAAGAAGGATCCTATATAATCGACTATCAAAATTAAGAATATGAAGAAAACATTTTACGAATAGCTTTAAAGGAGTTAGTATCCAGAGCCGTTAAAGGCATTAAAAAAAATACTTGATTGAGATTTCTTATAAGTATCTGTTATATTCGTAATCTTTAACTCGCCTGTGTATTAAAGCATTTAACAACTTCTATTCATTTACGAGACAATTCAGTTACCTACCTGGATATTGTTGATTATTTGAATGAATTATGTCGGAAATATGTAGTTATTACAATAATAGTCTAGGATTATATATGTAGTTACTTAACATTGTTAGGTATTCCATACATAACACTCATTGAATTTCAACATCCAATTAATTTTAAATGTCAGACTTCAGAAATGTTACGGGTTACGGTTTTGTTAAACTTTAAAGAGCACGATGTGATTGGTTTCAAAGATGCACCTAGTTATATACTAGCCTTTAGAATACTGAGCACATACAACACCTTTCAACGATCCTTCCTATTCGTAAAAGTTACAACATCAAATATCAAAGTATCAACAGGCAATCAACGATCCTCTGGCGATGGCGTACCGTTATGTTTTTGCTATCCGTGCGAGAAGTTAAGACCGAATTAAAGAGTGTATGGGCAGCCATATCGACCATTACCCCAATCGTACTAATTTAAAACATCCAAGTTCAATCCTAATCTAATTTCAGTTCTAATCACATTCTAATCCAGTTACTTTTCAACTATGCTGAATTAACTTGATTTATTTATGCTGCAGTATTGCAGCGCGAGAACGAACGAGATAAAAGGTGTGATATAGCCGTATCACGAGTAACATGCTACGGCGGCAGAAGCCGTTGCGAAAAGGCGCGATAGCGCTGTATCACGCTGCCATACCGCAGCCGCTGGCTAACAATCACGTTGTAAATAAGTCAAGTTTAGCGCGATACGGAATTCAGCACAGTTGAATAGTAATTGGAAGATTGTCTGTCAAATGATTAGCGCGTTAACGAATGTGTAATTACCCTTCCTTTGCGTCGCGCAGTCGGGTAAAAAAGTTGTGGTTCGCACGCGCTCCAATCACGGTCCAGTGGAGATTTATTTAGCGCGATTGGTTTCCATATCAGTGATGTGACGGTGTGAGCACTTACCAGCAAGCAGCATATAGTTGATAGTGTTGAACAGCAGGCCGATGACGGCTGTCCCGACGATGACCCGCGGGTAGCGAGGCGGCTGGCCGTGCGAGGAGTGCACGCCCAGCTGCAGCGCGTTCACCACCAGCGCCAGCGCGAAGGACGCGAAGAGCACGTGCACGGAGAGCCGGCCCACCACCTCGATGCGTGCCCATCCGAATGTGTTGCGGAGCTTGCCCTCGCGCCCCGTGTTCTCGTCCGCTCTCTCATACTGTCACAAATAGTTTTAAATTACTTATTTATCTATAGGTAGATACCTAATTAGGTAGTCACCTATACAGGATTCTTCTTAATATGGTGACGGTTTTTTTAAGGGGATGGTCAGACCATGAAACTGAACAACTTTGTGTAAGGGACCAAGGTGGAAATCGCGAAAAAGAAAAAATCATCTGTTTCAAAATTGCAATCCTACTCGATCAAAATGTATAGGACAGCAGATTTTTCGCAATTTTGACTTCGTTGGTCCCATAGAGAAAGTTGTTCAGTTTGATGGTCAGCATATTAAGAAGGAAACTGTGTACCGTCTGTTTCGAAGGATTAGTTGTGTAGTCATGAAAAATATATTATATGATATTATACATTAATAAATATCTTGGACATTGTCACACAAATTATCTAGCCACATTTAAAGTACCTATTATACCTGCTATAAAGTAACGTGTAATGTTGTAATTATAGCACTCTGTGGTGTGATTAATTAATCATCTGACGAGTGCATTGCACTTTCTATCTATTTGAACAATGATACGATATATGAAGGTAGTTAAAATGCACCGAATTAAGACATAGGTATACATACCTATAAGTGGATAGGTTTAATGGACAATAATAAAAAATGTCGCAGATGTGTCATAGACATTAATGGTACTAAAATAATTAAAGGCACCATTAGGCATTTTTCTTGTCCCATGTTAAGCAAATCCTCTATAAAAATGGTTACTTTAGGGTGCCTGTCCACTGAAGCGGTCGCTCCGCTGCGGAGCGGAGAAACGGAGAAATATTAACCAATAAACAGGCAGCCCTAAAGTGGAGCGGAGATTTTATGCAATCCTAGTGGTCAATATCCGTCCTCCGTTTCTCCGTCCGCAGCCACGCTCCGCTTCAGTGGACGTACACCCTTAAACTCGATGATTATATGAATGACCAAAATGTCTGGTCTTGTCAATGTTATACTATGTACTACTTCAATATTGTATTTGTAATTGTACTTTGTACTAATATTTTTTTTAGAATATGTTTGCAGTATAGGTATAGTTTCTGGCCGCATCTTCTCTGCAACGGACCACCTTCCGACGCGGTGGTTGAGTCAAAAATGACGTCAGAAAGCTATCCATGTCACAGATTAATAATAAGTTACTACGTATCATGTGGTATTATTTTGAATAAAACATTTTAATTAGATTTGGTTTTCACCTTGTAAGCCAACACAGTTGTAAAACATTTTAATAAGGTTTAATTTTACCTTGTAAGCCAACACAGTTGTAATGAGCCCCACGAGCCTGCATAAGGAATGACAGGTGTCGACGAGCAGAGTAGGGGAGTGTGTGAAGTGGGCGGCGAACAGGCGGCCGCTGAAGCCCGCGGCCGCCAGCAGCAGCGCCAGCAAGGACCGTGGCGGCGGCAGCCACTGCAGCCACTCCTTCATTGCCATTACCTAACCACCCCCTCTGTGGTTTAAACCTGTTAATCATAAACAATATTCGCTGAGCTTTTGGAGATCGAGAGAAATCAATTAAGAGCACGTGGCCATGCGTGGGCGCAGATAAATGGAAAACGCGTCGAGACGGCAATAACGGACCTTATAGTGACTTTCCATTTCTTGTTAAACTCGACTTGGTTAGAACGCCTATTTAGGAGTTGGAGAGTTTTTTAATATAGTCGTGAGCATATGTTATGCTATTATAAATATAATTGTTTGAATTTTGAGATTAAATCTAAGATCAATGATCGGTAAAAAGGAACCACGATATTATGATTAATTTTCTTAATTTAAACCATGAAGGTTAAGGCAAGAACGAGTTTGTAGTACCTGCGTTCCTCATCAATTATTGTATGAGTAATAATTCAGTGTTCCAGTTAAAGATTAACGAAAGTTGTTATGGCATAGTAGCATCTAACGGTTGTCACCATAACTGGATGAGTCGAGTGTGGGAGCTTCCGACTGGTTTGTGCTTACTGCGCCGCGCCTCTTACTATGGTTAGGTATACGTTTAAGAGACCTATCACACAAACGATTTTTGAGCGTAAGCGACGTCGTAACTCCACCGCCACGCAGCGACTGCGCAACTGAATCGCTGCGATTTTTACTGAGCAGCGTTATCGCGAAACTCGCGACGATATCGTTCCGTAAACGCCTACACTCAAAAGTCGCTTGTGTGATATGGCCCTTAAGAGAAGTCTGGTGATATTTTCAATACTAACAATCTAGAAACTAATCTCTATGTTTGTATGAAGTCAGATTTTCGTTTTTTCTTCTATTTTTTAAACATGTTTTTCGTTTTAGAAGAACTTAAAATAGTTACCGATTTTTGGTATTTATCACATATTCTGCATTAGTTTATCTAGTGAAATAATTTAAAAAATCTAAAAAATGTACTTTTGTTAATACTTTTTAATCGAAAATACGGCTCACGCACGCACTTTTCGGAGGGCTGGGCAATCGCGTTTCTCATAGCAAAGATTCGTCTGAACATATAGCCCCTTAAGTATTTTATCTATCACACCAAGTTACCTGTCTGTTCATAAAAGGGCACAACTTATTGGAAAGCTACTGATGAGATAAAGATTGATTCTCTATACTGTAGTTAAGAGAAGTTGATTCCGAATGCGTAAATGCGCGCTGCATACAAAAGATGTCTGGTAATATTTTCAATACTAACCAATTAAAGTCAATAAAATTTTGCAGAAACAATCTAGAAATAAATCTCTGCTTGTATCTTGTCCGATTTTCGTTAAAATATACAGTTTCAATGCTAGGATTAATTTAAGATGTGTATGGAAATCTTTGAGGCACTGTAACTTTAAAACTATACATTTTAACGAAAATCTGACAACATACAAGCATAGAGATTACTTTCTAGATAGTTTCTAAAACAATTCACTGACTTTAATTTTTTGCCAGACTTCGTTTGTATGGAGCGCGCCAACAGTAATATACCCTAACCTAACTACATCACTCACTTGGCTTCTGTTGTTGACATCAAGTTCAATATATTTATACCTACTTTATTCACTTCCTCGTAAACAAAACTTTTAATCTATTTTTAATTCATAGTTAAATATATGTTTTTAGTAAGATACATATTTTTGTGTTTGTGATCGGTATTTTATTGACGTTTGGTCGCTACTTCCCTCAAGGAAGATGGTACTCAGCCTTGTAAACGGTTGTCTCCGGTAATTGAAGCGAGTTATCTGTGTACACGGGCTGGCTATATTCGTTTCGTTTCTTTCTAGTATCTTGTCACTCTGAATAAAAACCGGTCAAGTGCGAGTTGGGCTACTCGCGTACCGAGAGTTCCGTACTACCACACAAACACAACACAACATATTAAATTACAAAAAAAAAAATTCTACGGGTCCATTAGCGCGAGACCAGCTCACACTTGCCCGGTTTTTATTATTTGTTGTTATACCGTAGAGTTTGCTCTATAATCACACCAAGTTCGGCGCTTGTATGTATGACCGTTTTTACGATAGAGCGAGAAGAAAAAACGTTGATAAAAACTATTTTCATGTTGAGAACCCCCCTTAATTTTTAACTGCTTGCCATTTTTATGATTTGTTAACAAATCCGCCGCCGCCGCAACGCATATTCTGTGAAAATTTCAACTTTCTAGCTATTACGGTTCAAAAGTTACAGCCCAAAATAGGTACGAGTAGGACGGACGGACGGACGGACAATGTAGGCTTAGTAATAGGGTCTCTTGTTTTTACCCTTTGAGTACGGAACCCTAAAAACAGTTAAACGCTTTTGTAAAGATGTCTTTTTTGCAATAGGCGACTTTCACGGTCTATTTAACAGAGAAGAAATCGCTTACAGTGTCTGTGTGATCAATTGTAGTAAGATTTAGGTAAAAACTGCCTGGGGCGTTCGTTATATCAACGTAGATTAAAGAAAGCTCTTATGTTTGTGCTCAAGTCTATTGTTCGTTCACTAAGAAACAACGACAAGGTTCCAATGATCCAATTACTATATTTAATGTTCAAGGTTTGAGAATTATTGAAGGCGCGTAGACATTATTTGGTTCAACTAAAAAAAGAACGTTACGTCTTTCCACACGTTAAACTATTTTTTCAGCACGTATTCGCAGATACTCGTGCAATGTTATCTAAAACATAGCAGTTCTCGATTGATATTTTGATGTCTTTCGATTTGTTTTGATTTAATTATTCGTATAAGTCTGATCTATTTACAGTAAACCTGAATGCATGAATAGGTGATATACCTACCTACTTAAACTCTTACTGTAACATAATTAATACGTTTATTTAAAAGTTCATTAACATAACAACTGTCGAAATAGCTGTTTTGCAAATCCATCACTTCAGATAGTAGGTATTATTTTACAACGGCGATTAGGTACGGGAAATGATAATGAAAGAATTTAAGCAGATCCATGAAAATATAACAATACGCTACAATGTAATGTGTTGTACTGTAAGAAATGACGACCAATTTTGTCATTGAGTTTATATTTCCTTCTGTAGTAATTACATATAAAAGAATAATTAGTTGTTACCTATTTATACTACGAATAAGTAACAAGTTTTCGTGAAAAACAATATATAGAATTTAAATAAAATTTAACTAATTATATCGTTTTTGTTATTTTACTTTAGTTGTAGTTATAAGTCTGTCTACTTACACCAAATATGTTATTAAAATTTTCGTTTTCTTTAACGTAACTAGGTATATTTGTTTGCATTAATTTTCGTATCGCAGAGATTTTGGTAGAGTTCTTCCAAAATCTGTAAGTGAGAAAGTATTTGACACAGATAAGCGTTGTTAATGAATAATATTCTGACATAATTACTGAAGCATATAGTTAACGTGACATGTCTTTTAGTCATCACAAGTCTAAACAGCTGTTATTCAATTCACAAGGTGTGAAAAAGAGATCCATGTCTACAAGTACGATTACATATTAATACGTTATTTGTGTAAACGCTAATATATCTTACTGTATACTCGAATTAAGAACATCACAAAATGTCTCTCAGAAGGTGCTACTTAACTATAGGGTCCTTCTTAATATGTTGACTGTTGTTAAGGGGATGTTCTAACCATCAAACTGAACAATTTTCTATAAGGGACCAAAGTCGAAGTAGCGAAAAAAATCCGCTGATCATAGTACTGGAATCTTACTCAACCCAAATTTATGGGATAGTACTTTTTTTTGGCAATTTCGATGTTGTCCCATACAGAAAGTTGTAATTTGTGACATTGTTATGGAATTTATGTTCTGAAATAAATGATTTGATTTAATAGTTGCGACGGAAAGGCAATTACTTACTGTTACGCATAATATCCTAGTTAGAATTGGGTCGTGGACAACTATAATGGTTTCATCCGTTCGAGATCAGTGAAATTAGAAATGTCAGAGAAAACAAATGTAAAGTGTCTACCGTACCGGTTGAGTGCACGCCTCGCCCGGTTCCTACACTCTTAGAGAGTGTAGTCTGGGCTGGGTGATGGAGCCGCGGATGCTGGAATCGTTTCCATCATTGTCTACAAACAAACAAAACAAAGCACTTCCCGACTACGTGCTGGCGACGACGACGTAGAACGGTGTGAACGGCGTTACATAGTTACAGCGTTATTTTTATTGTTTCGTCGAGCAAAATCGGTCAATTCGCTCCACGATCTAGCATAGATTACATTTTATGTATTTTGATTAGTATTGTAGAAAAAAACTATTTTGGACGAAAAAGAAACTTTAGATAAGTACTTACACTAGGAAGCAGATAGGTAGTTTGCTTCTGTAAAAACGCACAAATTTAAGAAAAAACTGTTCTTGTCACAACACAGTAGTTTATTAAACACTTGCCGGCAACCGCGGTGCTGGCACATATCAGTTGTATATTTTATAATAATCAAAACAATACGCGAATCTGGTGTAGCTAATAGCGATGAGTGTCGTGTGTTGTGGGCTGGTGCGCCGGCGGCGGTCGCGGCACTGACGGCCTGCGCGCGCGCTCACCGTCTTATCGACAAACCTCTCACACCCGATAAGAGAACTGTTAATCACATTTGGACACCCGGCCTGTGAACTCGGTCCACGCACTATACCGATACCGCCGCCCGACGTGCACCCCCATCTGCAGACCGCACGTGAAGTGGCAGTCAAAAAAGTTCAGGTGTCAATGAACTTTCAGAATCCATGTCAAGCTGCCAATAGAGAAGAATTTCACACCGATTCATCGCATCGCAACATCGCAACTTTGCAAATGATAAAACTGAAAAGAAAAAAAAACAAGTCCAGTAGTCTCGAATTCTGTTGTAATATTGAAGCGACTTTCAGTCGGGACCCAGTATCATCGGTGGTATCAGGAAAACTTGATCCGGTCGACTGTTTAAGTCGTTTCAATATTACTTAACAGAATTCTAGACTACTGGACTTGTTTTTTCTTTTCAGTTTTTATTTAATGTCCAGTTTTTACGCAGGCTTTTTATTTTTCAATTTTCATTTTTATTTACACTTTTTAGTTTTTTTCAATTTTAAATCGTTACCTATACTAGATCCTAAATGGTCATTCGAAATGAAAAATGGTAAGAGAAATCTAAAAATGATTTTCAAATACCTATTCAGTGATACCCATAACGTGTAATTTCTCTATGATGATACCCCACTCAACATAGTTCGTCAACTTTCATTATTTTATTTTTGACAATATGGCGTCTGGTTGTCGCCATGTTGAATTTTAATTACCGTCATGTCTTCAGTGACACTCGCATAAAGTTATTATACCTTATTGACACTCGCAAAGACAAATCGATTTGGTCTGTATATAGAGTGCCACAATGGAACAAACTTACATACATAGGTTGATAAACACATTACCCTTCCTTTGCGTCGCGCAGTCGGGTAAAAATAGCATGAAAGTGAAGTTCAGCACGAGTTCTTCTAGTGTTAGGTGTTACTGCGAGGTCACGGCCGGTCGTCGATATTTCCGTGCTTCAGCTTCTCAAAATAATCTCTTCTTTCTCTATCTCGCGTAAACAAGAGATATAATATGAGAAGAAACTGATTTCGTGTACCACTCTCCAGTTTTCAATATTCAAACCACAGATCACAAAAACTAAAGGGAGATGTGAAAAGGGGGCGGGGCCGGTGTCGCAGCAATATGCGCAAAAACGGAACACATTGCTCAATTCCATTTAGTTCGTTTCCGACCGTCAACGGAATATATTATCAAAATGCCTTGTTGTGCCGTGGTATCCTGCAAAAATAGAAGTGATACTAGCAACTTCAAGTCAAATGGAACCACATACCATCGGTAAGTATTAAAAACAATCCATTTTTATAACTAAAACATCGAAAATAAGATTAAGAAAATTGATTTAATGATTTTATTACGACGCTGAAAGCCAGTCGAGATAATTATGTGTAAATAGTTTACAATGCTTGCGTAGTACTAAAGATTATTCGAACGTTGAGTTCTGATACCGCAATGGATAATGAACACATTCAATCTAACAAAATACTTTCTATCGCGTGGTACGGCCGCTGCAGCGCGCTGCTCGCTGTCGCGAGTTAAGGATGTACCTTTGAGTGTGCTCATGTCGATAGAAATTATAATTACGTAATTATTTTTGCAAAATCCACTTTTTTGTCTATAAGTTCTTAACATTTTTAGCCATTCTATTCTTTAGTAGCTAGTCTAAAAATAGTTTCTGCGAATGATTTGTGTACCTGCATCCTGTGGTTTAGCTTTTATTGATTATTTTCTGTTCTCCTGTTTTTTGATCATAACTTCGCCCATAAGTGTCAGAAATCGCTGAAAATCAGAATTTATATGTTACAATTTATACTCTATTTTATAAGACGATAAAAAAAATGGTGGAAAAAAAAATTATTCTAATTTTTTCTTTTTTCAATTTCTTTTAGTTTTCTTTACTATTACGTAAATCAGCCTCTCGACCGAATTCATATTTAAGGTTCATATTTACGTAAATAATTTTTGAAAACCAACTTTTTTATTTATAGTTGTTAAATTTTTCTAATAATTTTATCGTGTGCTAGGTACACAAAAATGGGCTCAGAGTCAAAATTTTTCTCACAGACCCCCTAGTTTTGGTTCTATAAGGGTTTTTAATTTGTCCAGTTTAAAATTAAAATCGTTTTATTTTCGCTGTACAACTTTGAAGATTATCTATAATTATGACCATAAATCCTATAAATTTCAGAACGGTTGAGCATTCTGAAAAAAATATTCTAAATTATTCTTGTACTTTTATTCACTTTTATTATCATTTTAACGTGAGCGTCAGGATGTCTGGACCAAGCCGGCGATTCGATTTTTAAGCTATGCACGATTTAGTACCTATTTAGTACTATTTGGTACTTAAACTTACCATCAAATATTTAGTACCTCGCTACAAACGGAGAAAAATAGAAAAACAGTGGTCCAGTCATCCTGACGATCAGGTTGTCTGGACCATTTTTTTTAACCTAGTTGTAGTCCTCCTACTTTTTTATTTTTACATGATGATTTAGTACCTAATTAGTACAGGCAAAAAAAAATCCAGATTCCTAAGATGTACTAAAAAAAAGGAGTATTTGAAAATCAAGGTCATGAGAGATATTTAACTTGAAACAATACTAAGTTTTAGTATACTAATAAAGGAGGATGCATCCGATTAGTTATGCAATCCCGATAAATATTTAAAAATAATAATTTTAAGAAGTCGCTTCCATAATTTTATAGCTAAAAATGAAGTTTAGGTAAATATGCATAAGAATATTCGATCTCTAGTTATGATGTTTGCGATGGATCATAATAATAAATGAACAATTTTAGGCCAAATTAATGACAATAAAGATGTATTATTCGGAAAATTTAGTGACCTTCGATAAAACACATTGATATTCTTATATAATGCTAACCTAAGAGCAAGGATCTTTAGAATAAAGGAGATCCTTGATTCCTTGCTCTCAGATGCTAACGTAGAATTTATCGGCTGCAATATTATTTTTTACTTTTTGAGTTTTGAAGTCGGTTTTAAATTTTTTGTTAAATTGTTTTATAATATCAACGCTTCGATGCAAGTACCACAAATAACTCTACCTAATTCCAACCTTTCTTTTTAACATTTTTATCACTTTTAGATTTCCAAAGGACGCCACGATAAAAGAACAATGGATAAGTGCAACACATAGAGGACCAGAGTGGTGGCCGCTAGAGCGAAGTACAATTTGTTCGGCACATTTTGACGAAAAATGTTTCAAGCCCTTAAAAAACAGCCGAAGACTGTTTGAATGGGCTATTCCTACGCTAAAACTACGACTTGTATATGCAAACGTGCCATGTACAGAACCTGATACAAAACAGAAACATGACATAGTTCTACCATCAACTTCTATACAAGGCGAGGTACCTACTTAAAAGTTTAATAAATAAATAAATAATCTAGCTTTCTAAATCTAACTGTCAAAAATTTTAAAGTTAATTTCAATTTTACAGACTCAAAACAAAACAGAAGAACAAGCTATTCATAATACTCCTCGGAAATGCAAGATTCTCAATCAGCCGTCAAAATTTGATGTGAACCAGTGCGAGGTATGCTCCAACTTAGTCATTTAAATTACGCTGAATGCTTATAAGGATTTGTTTGGTAAAAAAAGCTTCAATTTTTTAGCCTCAACAAGGTTTGAACCAGAATCAGCTAGCAGCTACTGAGGACACTCCTAGAAAGCGAAAAATCCGTCTTCAGTTAAAACAATGCGAAAGCATGATCACCGAGAAAAACAAAAAAATTAGAAAACTTCAAAAAAAAGCAAGCCGTTACAAGAAGAAAATAGTACAATTAAACGAAATCTTAAAAGAACTTCAAACCAAAGATTTATTGAATTCCGATCAAAGTACTCATTTAGAAAATGTTGGTGTAGAAGACCTTATCCACAGATACAAATCAAACGTCACTTCAAATCAAAATTCAAACAAAAAATATTCTCCAGCTTTAAGAACTTTTGCATGTACACTACATTTTTATTCCCCAAAGGCGTATCGGTATGTTCGAAAAAAATTTCAAACCGCTTTACCACATGAGCGAACTCTAAAAAAGTGGTATCAGTCTATAGATGCCAAACCTGGTTTCACAAGTGAATCCTTTGAAGCGATTAAACATAAGATTGCAAGCACTGAACACAAAGTGATGTGTAACCTTGTCTTAGACGAGATGGCCATCAGACATAGAATTGAATGGGACGGTAAACAAATGCACGGCTACGTTGATATTTGCAATGCTGCTAAACAAGGGGATTATTTGCCGGAAGCGAAAGAAGCTCTTGTATTTTTGGCCACAGCTATAAATGGAAGCTGGAAAATACCAGTTGGATATTTCCTTGTAGATGGAGTAACTGGATCTCAACGGGCGACTCTCGTTAAACAGTGTTTGGAACTACTTCATGAAACCGGAGTTCATGTTACGTCTTTGACATTCGATGGCTGCCCTGCTAATATATCTATGGCCAAAGATCTGGGCTGTTCGTTTGAAAGTGAGAACCTGAAGTCACATTTTGAACATCCAGTAACCCAAAAACCTCTTTATATTTTTCCCGATCCGTGCCATATGATAAAATTGGTGCGCAATGCATTCGAAGCAAACAGTATCTTTTTAGATGAATTAAACCAGGAAGTGAAGTGGATGTTACTGAAACAGCTGAATGTGGTACAGGAAGATGAAAAACTTCATCTTGCGAATAAACTTCGACGTGGTCATATATTTTTTAAAAACCAAAAAATGAAGGTGCGTCTCGCTTCACAACTTTTTAGCAATAGCGTAGCCGATGCTTTGTCATTTTGCGCAGAGATAAAGGTTCCCGGTTTCGAAAATGTAGAAGGAACTGTTGTCTTTTTAAAGATAATTAATGATTTATTCGACATTTTGAACTCGAGACACATGGCTCAGCTTCATTATAAAAAACCACTTTGTCCACACAACAAAACACAAGTATTTGAGTTTTTGACTAAAGCTGAGCTATACATAAACAAATTAAAACTAGCGGATGGAACAAAAGTCATAAATTGCAGTCGAAAAACCGGATTCATCGGATTTTTAACATGTATAAAAAGTGTAAAAGCGCTTTATATACAAGCTGTCGAAGAAGAGGCGAGTATCAAATACCTCCCTGTTTACAAAATAAGTCAGGATCACTTGGAGTTACTTTTTGGCCATATACGTGCTCATGGAGGATGTAATAATAATCCCACTCCACGACAATTTCAAGCTATTTACAAAAAACTTCTTGTAAAAACAGAACTGCGCGATGTTGATAATGGCAATTGCACCTCTCTTGAAAACATTGCCATTTTGACCTGTTCATCAGCTGTAGAGAATATAAACATCACTATAGATCCCAGAGATCGTGACCAAGCTGCTGATGATGTACATGAACTATATCAAATGGCTGTGTTTGAGGATCAGATCGACACTTTGCTTCAGAATATGTCCAATTTCACTAGCCAAGTTATTTGTTATATTGCAGGATTTGTAATACACAAACTGTTTAAGAGTTTAAAATGTGAAACTTGCATCAGTGCATTAATTGCAAATGATACGCAAAACGAAAATTATCTTTTTATAAAACAGAAAGATAAAGGAGGACTAATATATCCAGCAAATGATGTGATTACAATATGTAAACGTATGGAGTTTATAATTAAAAACGAAATATTGAACGGAAACAAAATTATAATGACAACAAAAAATATAAAACAAAAGTTGACATCTATGGCACTGCCATATTTCATTGGTGTAAAATTGTTTAGTGACATAGAATATCACCAATATGAACAATCTCCACTCAATAATCATGTTACACTATTGATTAAAGCAGTTATGGAGAAATATATAAATATCAGGTTACATTATATTACGAAAAACGCTACCCAAAAATTGTCAAAACGTCAAGTTTTGAATAAATATCTACTTTTTACTGGACAATAAATAATAATAATTATCTTTTTTGGAGTAATTTTGTAAATAATTCAGCTGATTATTGAAATCGACTTCATCGTGTGACGGCTGGCTTTTTTTCTATCGAAATAAAAAATTATAATAAATTAATCATTAAATTAAAAGTAGGTAATTGTGTGATTTTTTTTTAAATAATAACAGCCACACCCTTTTTTTTTTAATTATTTCTGTAACCATTATCATCATTTCAGCCGGAAGGCGTCGTGAGCGTCAGGATGTCTGGACGAAGCCAGCGATTTGATTTTTTAAGCTATGCACGATTTAGTACCTATTTAGTACTATTTGGTACTTATCATCAAATATTTAGTACCTTGCTACAAACGGAGAAAAACAGTGGTCCAGTCATCCTGACGATCAGGTTGTCTGGACCATTTTATTTAACCTAGTTGTAGTCCTCCTACTTTTTTATTTTTACATGATGATTTAGTTCCTATTTAGTACAGGCACAAAAAAAAACAGATTCCTTAAATGTACCAAAAAAAAGTACCTAGCATTTGAAAATCAAGGTCAAGAGAGATATTTAACTTTAAACAATACTATGTTTTAGTACGTATTAGGTGCTAAATCGTACTTACCTTCAGATATTTAGTATCCCGCAGTAATCCGAGAAAAATAATAAAAACAGTGGTCCAGTCATCCGAACGGTCAGGTTGTCTGGACCATTTCGTTTGACCAAGTTCTAGTCTTCCTACCTTTTTTATTTTTCCATGAAGATTTAGTACCTAATTTGTACAGGTACATATATTTTTTCCAGATTCATTAGAAGCACCAAAAAAAGGGTAGAATCTGAAAATCTAGCTCATGAGAGATATTTAACTTCAAACAATACTAAGTCTTAATACGTATTAGGTACTAAATCGTACTTACCTTCAGATATTTAGTACCTCACTGTAAACCGCTTAAACCTGATCGTCAGGATGACTGGAACACTGTTTTTCTATTTTTCTCCGTTTGTAGCGAGGTACTAAATATTTGATGATAAGTACCAAATAGTACTAAATAGGTACTAAATCGTGCATAGCCTAAAAATCTAATCGCCGGCTTGGTCCAGACATCCTGACGCTCACAAGACGTCCACTGCTATAATTCCAGTTCCGTTAAAATGTATAATAAATTATTCTAAGTAAATCATTAGTTATACACAACATAACTTGTATTTAATTTAAGCGAGACTTCTATGTTTACTTACACATTAAAAGGTTTTAATTAAGAGTAATATTTTTTCGAGCGTTTAAGCACTTATCGTTTCCCATTTTATCGACTAGCAATCCCTATCGTAAACGCATGTTATTGTGTATGTAGTAGTGCTGTACGTCCATTATTCGCAGCCTGGTGTGCGAACGAATACTCGCACTGAATGCAATGTGTGCGTGACACGCACTCAACGCGAAGTATTGTTTTTATTTTGATTACCCTGTGTGTGTGAATTTTGAATGCGACACTAGGTTTCGTACTAAGCGCTTTGGATGGCATCTCTCTACATCTCTATGATTCAAACACACCCATTTTTCGGGTTCCGTAGTCAAACAAAGAACCCTTAAACTTTCGTCCATTCTGTCTGTCTGTATACCCCGCCTTAATAAATAGCTCATTTTTGCACCTATTGAGTCGAAATTTGGCATGTAGACAGATAACAGTAACCCAGAAATGTAGTTGTTATGAAGAAACACATTTTTTTCGACGTAAAAGTTGTTCATTTTGATGGGTAGACTCATATTTTAAAAGGATGCTAATGAGCTCAATTTCACCCTGTATATGCACTAATAATATCTAAATCCAATGACATGAACAACTTGCGCAATACTGTGCCTAGCTCTTCAGTTTTCAATTGTTTCTATACAATCATTATTCTCAAGTACACTTTTCGTAATTAGGTCAAAAGATAACAATTTCGATATTGGAATCATAATCCCTTTGTTATTTTGGATATTTATTGCTTACTGATAGCAAAGCAGTTGTAACGCTGAAAATGGTTTACCAGGAATTGAAGAGAATTAATTCGGTACCTAAATGGACCATAAAATGAAGACCCTAATTAAGACTAATTGTTTATTGTTAGCAGTCAATTAAGTCAGTTAAAGGTAAGTAAACAACAGTGGAAAATAATAATGTAGTGTAAAATAAACCTACATAGTCTTTGAAATAAGAGGATAGACTATACATTTATAATATTAAGTACCTATTTAAGTTTATTACTTTGCGATTGTTCATCATATGGAAGAAAGTTATCTTTAACATAACGTTTTGGATTTGACATGATGGCGTTCGCAAATACGCACTTGGTGCAAATTGTCTTTGACATATGTGTAGGGTTGACTTACCACGCATCGTATGAACATCCTACATTCATCCCTAGTAATATTCAAATATGTGATTTAGACCATCAACCTGAACAACATTCACTATGAAGACAATGTCTAATTAATAATAATACACAATGTTATACATATGTTTGTCAGTACAATAAGTATATTTGATTCTTTCATTCAATAAAGGTAGGTACCTAAGTATTCTCAATAATTGGCGTTATTCGTTGACTCATAGATTGTCGTTCCAAGAACTAGTTTTATTTAAGAGCGAATGGAATCATTATGTTGGTTGTTAATGAGTTCGATATTAATAAAAAAAAATTGTTTGATTTTCGAAAGCTCGATATTAACACTTTTAACCAATGACATTCTATACACATGGACTCACCAAGTCATAACAAAACCAAAAATGGCACATGTCTCCAATGTCTGTACACATATTTCCGTTGATATTCCGGTCCTTTCAAATATCCTCTGTCACAAAGCAGTAATGTAAAGTAATATCAAAACACTAATGGATGGGGATAAGTAAA
Source organism: Agonopterix alstromeriana (assembly GCA_963924505.1). Taxonomy (NCBI): domain Eukaryota; kingdom Metazoa; phylum Arthropoda; class Insecta; order Lepidoptera; family Depressariidae; genus Agonopterix; species Agonopterix alstromeriana. Next base: position 12,167,960 of record OZ004667.1, read on the forward strand.
GCTAATATTGTAGTCTCTCCTAGTCCCAGTGTTAGGCCTTTAATCTAGCGTAACAAAGTTTTAGGTAGAGATTCAGGGCTTGTTTCACCACTTCTGAATAAGTTCTCAATAGCCTAGCTTACTGATGCCAACATTTCTGTGCATGAGATCAGGCGGCGGTTGAGAGCTAAACTAAAGGTGACGACCCGCGCTCTGACGCTTTTTTGGTGCAGAGGTTGTCTTTGACCGTCCAAAGGGGAAATTCCGCTAGTGTCATGGGGGCCATGGAGCTAGGGTTGCGTGGGGCTGGGCCTTTGACTAATTATTATAAGGACTAGCCTTGCGGTAGCATTTCCCCTCTGCCACGGTATAAGCACAATTGATCTTGTGCATTTACATTCAATTTTACACCTTATCACTAAACGAGACAGCCTATAATTGCGAAATAATAACTTCGAACTTAGAACGTTTGGGGTTCACACGAGACTACTTTTCATAATTTTTAACATTCAAAATTAAAATCCAAAGTTGCGGATTTCATGTTACCTCGCCCCCCGCAAAAAGTGGCATAAATGTTTGTTAGTAGAACTACACGCATAACCAGTCCACATATAAATAGTCAAAGGGCTGGGCCTTTGAGTCTGCGTTAGTCTTTATGTTGACGAAGTGTGCAGCAGATTTACAGTGTATAATAGGTTTAAATTTCAACGAAGCATGTTGCTGATTGCGATCCTGTTAATTTTTATTTTATTGTTTAACTTGTGATGACGAAGCGTGTTGCAGATTTGAAGTTTGTATTTTCTTGCTTATTTTCATACAAAATATGTCCACGTTTCACAAGTAGGTAGTACTGAAACTCTGTCCAATGTGATGGGGAGTGACATTCCCTGACATTATGAGTTTGCAAGGATTTTGATACCACAATCTTTTACAATAATTTACTATCAACGCGAAATATCGTCTTCCGTGTTTGTGCGAAAATCAATAATGTAAAGTTCTGACACGAATATAATATACCTACTGCTTACTATAATTATGTATTATATCTGTATTGAAGGTTCTTGGCAATGATTATATCCATGGGTCAAGAAGCTTGGATTGTATAACTATATACAGGGTGTCCGGTGGCAGAATTAGGATTTAAAATATAAATAACAAAAAAACTACGTGAAATATACATTTATATTTTTAATCATTATAAAGAAGACAAATGCGGGTTTTATTTCTTAAAAATTATGTCGTCTAAATGTTGACCGTCACGTCGGATACATTCATGGAATCTGGCTTCAGTATTTCTTGCCACTCGCTGGAGAAGTGCCGCCGAGATGCCATGAACTTCGCGAACGATATTTTCTTTTAATGATGAGATAGTCGCCGGGTTTTTTTTCGTAGACTTTATTTTTGAGATATCCCCACAGAAAAAAGTCCATGGGTGTAAGATCCGGTGACCTGGGTGGCCAGGGGATGTCACCGAAACGACTTATCAGTTGGTTGGGGAAGAAATCACGCAGTAGCGCCATGGTCTCCCTAGCAGTGTGCGGGGTGGCGCCATCTTGCTGAAACCATGTCCGTGAAGTGTAGGAAGGATGGTCTCTCAATGTTGGAAAAAAAAAATCATTGAGCATTCGCCGATAAGCAACACCAGTCACAGAAATTGCGTGCCCTTGACCATTTTCAAAAAAATAGGGTCCAATTATTCCCCTGCTTGATAATGCACACCAAACCGTCACTTTGGGACTGTGAAGTGGCTTTTGGTGTTTTAAGTGGGGGTTTTGTCCTTTAGGAGACCAATAACGACAATTCTGCTTGTTTACACTGCCATTTAAGTGAAAGTGGGCTTCATCACTCCAAAAAATAGTGTTCACCGTGCGAAATCGCTCCAACATTGTCTCACAGTAATTTTTACGCAAGTTGTAATCATTAGGCTTAAGCGCTTGCACAATTTGAATTTTAAATGGATGAAGTTTAAGATCCTTCTTCAATATCTCGTGCACTATAGTTTTTGGAAGCCCCAAGGCAGCCGCTCTCTTGCGAACGGACTGACGCGGATTATCGCTCAAACTGGACGCGACGAGTTCGATGTTTTCATTTGTTCTCGACGTCCGGCTGGGCCCCGGTCGTGGGTTATTTTCTGCTGAACTTGTTGCCCGGAACCTTCGCACCCATGATCGAATCAAATCTTCACTTGGGGCGTCACGTAACCGTCGAATATTGTAACGTGAACAAAATCTTCGACGAGAAATTGCACACGAATCATTGGCTTTAAAATACGCTTCGATTGCGAACGCACGTTGTTCACCCGTCCACTGCGACATTGCGACTAAAAAACCCGCACGAATGACGAAGCCAACGCGGCCCCCTCCCCGCTCCTCCGTGCAACGGTTACGGAGAAATTCGAAATTTAAAATCCTAAATCTGCCACCGGACACCCTGTATCTTAAGAACAATAAGTACTAAGTACTTGTTCTTGGATAACTTGGTCCGCTAGTTCTTAGGATTGTGTGGTTATCTACACTAATATTATAAAGAGGAAAGATTTGTACCTATTTTTTATGTTTGTATGTTTGTAATGAATAGGCTCAAAAAGTACTGGGCCGATTTAAACATTTTCAAATTTGTCATAGGCTACATTTCATTTTGAAAAAAATTAGGGATCCTTGGTAAAATTTGAACAATGTAACCGAAGGTGTAGAAAAATGAGTCTTAAAATTTATTTGTCTACCCCGTGCGAAGCCGGGACGGGCTGCTAGTTGGTTATATTTTCATTCGGCTCATTGCCTACGAATAAAGAATAGGTAGTTATTTAATACGCAAGTTGTTTTTTGGCGCGAGTACTTGTATTGATACCTGAACATACGAAGGTTTCAAAGGTACGAGACGCAGAATAACTTAGCTGCTGAGCGAAACACACAAATTTTACCTCACTACAGCCTAAGACTACAACTAAAACGTAGTGATTCCATTCTCTTTGACTACAACGAGAAAAAAAGTGAATTGAATCGAAAAAAAAGTCGTCTATGAATAAAGAGAAGAATATTTTAAAACGTTTTTTTTCATACTGGGCTGCGTTCAGAACCTTCGGGTGTGGTTGTTTGGTTGTTTTTCACTCTAAGGTACGGAACGAACAGTTGTTTTTCAACTCGCCAAAAGGTACGGAACGATCCCGGTTGTTTTATAACCTCAAATTTTGACATTGACAGTAATATGGGCTTCCAGGGCTTCCATCATTTCCAAATACAATAAAAACTCATCTTCCATGCTAAAGAATCAAAGAGTGAATAAAAATAAATTGAAAAAAACTAACTTTTATTCAAAATGAGCAAAAAGTCAAGTAACCACAGATAATCAAAACGTCAGAGTGTTTTTTAACCATCTAATTTGATGGTTAAAAGTTGCAACCCGTCAGAGGTACGGAACGGTTGAGTTGTGACAACCGAGTTGCAAAGGGCGTTTTTTCATCGAGGCTCTGAACGGCGTTAGTGCGAAAAGTTGCACCCAGAGTGCACTCTGGGCGTAGGCTCTGAACGCGCCCCTGTCGGCGTGCTGGCCAGTGCGATTATTCTAAAAATAAGGTTGGCGAAATGACATGAAATAGTATTTAATGCATTTACAGTGGACTGGGAAAAATATTGAATAGAAAGATTCGAATTTTAAAAACTCTTTCCACGCTCTAGCGGAATAGGGTGAACGAATAGTCAAAGGGGTGAACGCATACCTATCTATCCACGCACGGCGAAGGACCCGAAGGAGGCGAAAGAAACGAATTTATTTTTAATACTTCTGACGATTCGTCCGATTCGCCGCGGATAAGTGTGCGAGGTGTCATAGAATTTCATACAAAGAATTCTAAAATTCGATTCTTTCGCTTCCTTCGGCTCGATCGCCGCGGATAAATATGCGTCCACCTTAAAATGCACTTTCGCACTCAGATTTCGAATGATAAACAGAATCTTTCCGAACTTGTAAGGTGAAAACTGAAAAATAAATAGTAATGGTATTGGCTATTACAGCTTTCTGGTGACAAAGAAGTTCCACGGGATAACCAAAGAGAGGATAACCTCTTTTTCGCCAAGAAGACAAAAATGTGTCAATTCTATCAAAAAGTAAATAGATAAATTTTTATGCAAATTATACAGAAAATTTGAAAAATATATATTAAACAGCGGAATGCTAAAAACTCCTCCTCCGACTCCAGGTATATTCATGTCAGAATATTCTTTAAGGACCTAATAGGGACCTACATTATTATCTGGTTTTTGTTTTCAACGCATTAAAAGTGTCAGACAGACTTCCAAAGATGCTCAGAGTTGCATCAAGCCTAAGAGTACGTACCTACTTTATTATCAAACTTGCATCGGCTTGCATCAAGTTCAAGCATCAAGGTATGCTCAAGTCCTATACCTAGCTCCGAGCTTTCTTTGGACATATGCCGCTGCAGTGTTTTATCATCATCATCATCAGGCTATACAGGGTGTCCCTGGAAGTATGGATCAAATAAAACAGGCGCATGGCGGAGGTCATTTCCGAACTTTTAGCCCCAGTGAATGACGGTTCCATCCCCACCAGTTCAAAAGTTATGATAAATTTTGTTATTTTCATAATATCGCATGGTGCTTATGCAAACAGTTACTTATAATTGTGAATAGATGTATTCTTCACCTCTATTTTATTAAATTAAGTATGAATATCTGTAGAACAAAATCTGCCTTTAGGTTCCGAGGGAGCGGAGCTAAGAATTTTCACTTCGGTCTTTCTTAGTACCCTTTGAATTTGAATATTTTTCCGATTTAAAACGCTAATACTTCACTCTGTGTTTTTTATCGAAAGACTAATTATCTATTGGGTCTTAAGCAAAAAATTTGTAACAATAAAATTATAAATAATCATCGTGTAGGTATCACCTAAAATCGAATGACTTTGAATGGACCCGAATGTCGAACCTTGAATCTAATCAGATGAGATTAAAAGATACCTATACGTACTTACTTAGTACTCGTACAACTAGGTAGGGACCATAATAATATTCCGTGCAATTAAAGTAAACAGTCGAATTTATCTCTTACCTATTATTATTAGATTCCCTGTCACTGTCACACTGGACAGAGTTTGGGCATTTAGTGACATTTGCAGAATATAGTCGAGAGCATGTGTATGACATTTTTGAGTTCATTGATATACCTACAGGGTGTAGACATAAATGAGTTACATACTCATACTTTGACTATGGGATCAAACCGATCGGAGCAACAACAAAAAATCTGCTGTTGTATACATTTGAGTGCCTACTGCATTGCAGTTTAGCATGGAACAGCTGATTTTATTTTGCTCCGCTCGGTTTGCTCCCATAGTAAAAGTTGTTCAATTTGATGGATAGAGTATGTTGTTTAAAGGTTAATGATACTTTTCCTTCCAACCTGTATATTTTAACGTCCCTTCATAATCATTCTGCTATAGAAATAAGTCTATTAAATTAAAGGATACTGTGAATTTTATGTGTTTTAGAGTCAGATTCTTCTAAGAATGATGGCGCGGCCACGAGAAAACGAACTATCCGACCTCCTGTCTATACCAAGAGAGCTCAGTCTGCCAGCCCTGTGGTTCCCAGACGGGTCTGTGCTTCCATATCTGTTGTATTGTATAAGTACCTACAGGATGAAGCATGCTACAGACTAACAGATTCATCGTATTGTATTATTATTGGGAGATCCTACGAAGCAGCATTTTGTTCCGATAGACACCAATTTATTTCACAGAATCAAGCGTAGTGCTGTTATGTGATGGATAATTCATTTAACTCTCCTTTAATAAACAGTACTACCTACCTACTCCAGCTAGATAAATGCAATTACCTAGATTACCTAGGGTACCTTATTATACAGGGTGTTAGGGTAAACAGTTGCCTTACTTTAAGTGGTGATCGTACCCATGATACTGAAAATCTTTCCCAAAGAAACCTATAGGAAATTCGCATGAAATATTTTCGACTTTTCATACAAATTGATTGCATTTAGTATGGGAAGTCCAAAACAATTTCTGCGAATTTCCTATAGGTTTCTTAGGGAAAGTTAATAGTGTTTTAAATCAATCTATAGCAACGAAGTTAACAGATGGCGCTACGGTCGCACTCGCAAATGTGTACGTAAGACAACTTGCGACGTCACATTAGTAACCCGTTAGCCGCTACGCATAAGGTTCACAATCGTATACAAGACATGAATCGCGCAAGAGAAATAATCACAGAGATTCGATATATATACAAGGTCCAACTAAGATCTGTTGGACCACGGCCGGTCCCCAGGCTTCACACCTAGCCTGGTGGAAGATCTTCCCTTTTCACCGGAGGAATCTTCCACAGTAGTTCCTCCACAAATCAAACACTATTAATAAATTTAGTTATAAATTTATTTACCTTTTTTAGCAAAAATAAGACATTGACAGAGCAAAGAAAATAATTGAATATACACATTCAAACTACATTATTTTTCATAGCTCGTACGTAGCATAGAGACTGAGTTAGTGTGAGACCTTCTTTCTAACAAAAGTTCGTCAATATCATGGGTAAAATCACTCCTTAAAGTAATGCAACTGTTTACCCTAACACCCTGTAGATTTATTTTAAAACTAACCGAGATGAGGTGGTAGCCAAGCCATTCAGAATTTCGCAGTGTTGCCTACACTGTGGTCAACTTTAAAATCGTTCGTTGGTGAAGGCAATAAGTAAAAGTACTTGCTAAGCGAATATTTTAAATTATCTTCTGAGAATCTTTGAATGGAATACACTGAACCTAAATCACAGTTCAGTTTATCATTTTGACGTATCGGTATGCAAAATGCATGTTATGGTTATGTTTTTTAACTGTTAAATAATCTTGATTGGATTTCCTCGAAATCAGCCGCCATTGAGTATTATTTTATTTTATGGAAGTTACTTATAAACGGTTCCAAGACGGTTTTAGTCGAGTCTCGTGATTCACTTACCATTTTTTGAAACCAATTAATCTGGAAAGTATTATTATTTTGTTTATTTAGAGGTATTCCTCGAGTGGAATAGTAAAGGAGAGGTCTTTTCCCAGCAGTGGGATGATAGCACTTCTCGATTTAGTTCTGTGATAGCACTAATAAAACAAATTCGTGGATTACCTAATCCACGAAGAGGCTATTCAAAATCAACTGATTTAGACATCAACTATTCAAAAACAACTAGTAGCCGTAAAGGTCCTCAAATAAGGTGTTAGGAATCTGGCAACATTGACGCTTTGCTACTCGATTTGCTGTCTAGCTTGTATGATTGGTTAGCAGCAAAATTGTTTTATGTTATAGAACATAGATAACATAAGGAAACCTGCGATTGCTGGTAATAGAAGATGTCAAAGCTTATCTCCATCGGCTGTAAGTTATTTGAATTGTCTCATTTTTATTTTTATTTTTATTTTTACTTACTACAAACAGTTTTTAGGGTTCCGTAGTCAACAAGGAACCCTTATAGTTTCGCCATGTCGCGAAACTATAAGGGTTCCTTGTTAAGGCGGCTTAGCTCAGAGACGCTTAGTACTAGCGAACTGTAATTTGACATGGGTATACATATTTATCACGCCGACAAAGTGGTAAAATAAATATACAAAAATATATTTATTAGGGTACCTACTCTCCTACACGAAAAGTGGGGATGCAATTTTTTTTTCTCGTTTATCCCATGGTGTGGGGTATTGTTGGATAGGTCTTTTAAAAATATTGTGGGTGTGGGCAAATCATTTTTCGATTTAGGGATCTGTTAGCGAAATACTAAGCTTTAAAGTGCAAATTTTTGTTGGATTCAAGTGCCCCCCCCACCCCTGCCAGCTATAAGGTTGATTCTAGATACGTGAAAAAATTCACGGCAGTAGTGTATATAACGAAGATAAAAGGAAAACTCACCGCTAATTAGGCTTTACAAGTTAACGAATAATATTCGACCAACTTGTAAAATGTACTTTTTAGACTATTAGTCGTTAAACCGTAGTATACAACCGGTATATAACCGGTAGTATAACACAGAAAGGCCCCTTCTAAGTCCGTATATTGTGACAGGCAACAACGGAACCTTACCCTGCGCGTGGCCCGACACGCACTTGGCCGGTTTTTATGTTATAAGTATTCCCTTTTATTAGAAAATATTTAGTATTAATAATACCTATATATGTACTAACTAACTATTTAGTAATAATGTTTCAATTATTGTAGCAAAATGTCAAAAGATCGGTAGAGCATATGATGTTTGCTCACGAGACTGCGTCAGTCGCTGAAAATTTAGAGTTACCAGTAATGTTGGTGCAAAATCTGTCAGAACCTCGTAAGTCATGATTTTTGTTTTTGACTTTGAGACGATTATTTTGTTGCTGCGGTAGTTCGGTATTAAGCCCGATTTTCAGCGATAGTGCGACATCGCCCTGGTGTCGTGCGTTTTGGGACTACGTAGCTGATTAGGGTGTCAAAAAACGCGTCTCGACGAGGGTTCCAAAAAACAAAAACATGTTTTTTTTAAACTCAAAAACTTTTTTGAAAGTTTCTAAAATGCGGTCGTTTTTGGCCCGGTTTCGGTCAGAAAAATATTCATATCTCGAAAACGAAATGAGATACGGCAAAAAGAACCCTAGAGATATGACTTTGGTGTATACAATTTTTAAAAATATTGAAGGTACGTATCACTACTGGGTTATTCAGGAGTTGTACCTTTGTGACGTGGAGAAAAGATTTAAGTCATTTAAAAAATAAAAAAAAATAATGCACTTTATTGCTACACAAAAATACAGAATAGGTACGAAACAGATTCATCACACAGAAAATTTCAAAATAACAACAGATTATGGCAGTTCATTTGACAGATTAAATTTCAATATATCCGAAGGTCGTGAAAGACTGGAGATCTGTGAATTTTTTTCCAGTAATTCGTCATAGGTATATATGAATGTAAAAGAAAGATTTGTCTGATAAACAGACCTGACACGATAAGTCGATACAGTAGAGTTTTAAAAAAATGTTTTTGCTTTTTGTAACATTTTGGATGTTTCCATGGATTTGGATGAAACGTGGTTCTTATAAGTAATATTAAAAGAACATCAAACCAGTTTTAAATAAAAACATCTTTTTACTGCTGCTGATTTGACTTTCAAAAATTACAATCCAGTCCCCTTAGACAAAGTGACATTCTATTGGCGTTGACGCTAGTAGAAAATGACAGAATGTATGGATTTCACATTAGCGATCGAAACATTTTGACGATCGCTAATGTGTAAATCCATAAATTCTGTCATTTTCTACTAGCGTCAACGCCAATAGAATGTCACTTTGTCTAGGGGGGCAGGAGCGCGATTTTTGATATTCAAATCAGCAGTGGAAAGATGCATATCTCCATAGTCATTTTGACATTTTCAACTGCTGAGTTCAACGTATACGTTTCAAAAATCGAACGCCAGGTTTCAATTTGTTTCAGAAAAAGACTTAGCAATGCCACAATGTTTGGTGATAAAGTTAACACGGGCATTAACAACGAAGAAAAGAGAGTTCATGAAGTTACGGAAAACCGTGCTCGTTCAACAAGTATGAGTATCATCTTATTCTATCCATATAACCACTTTATCAGGATTTAGTCAGCGATAACCAGAGCTATATTAACCTTAATATTCATGTGAATATTATCTTCCTTTTCTCTCCTAGCCAAGGACACAGGTCCGGCACTTCAAACAACGTTTTGGATTTGACATGATGCGCACTTGGTGCAAATTGTCTTTAGCATATGTTTAGGTTTGACTTACTTTTTATTGTTCATTCTGTTATTAAAAATAGTATTTGAGCTAAAGAATTACTGAAAATCTGAATTTCGCGATATTTTTCAACGTTTTTTATGCACTGAAAAGACTCAATTGTATGTAGTCAAATACTACAATGCGCGCGCCTGACTGCATTCCCTTGCTCGATTTCCCTCAAGTTTCCCAGAAAGTGTGAGGTGAGAAGTGGGGTATCTAAAGTCAAAGGGGGGCAGGGAGTGGCCGTTCTGTATATAGAACTATATACTATTACCTATTCTGTGCCAAGAAGGAAGATAAGGTTCTCAGTAATAAAAACATTTTCAAATTAGTCCAACAGGGAAACTGTAGACTGCAACAATCATTATGAACTTACCGTAACCGCTTTGCAAGTAATAAGCAGTAAGTAGCTAAATTGTTAAAAATTTCATAAATAATTTTGTTTCTACTCGTATATCTATATCCAGAGAGCTTAGACAATATAACTAGGGACCAGCCTTGCGGTAGCATTTCTCACATTTCAACATTTACAAGATCAATAAATCATGTGCATTTACAATTTTATACCTTAATTACTAAACGAGACAGCCTTTAATTGCAGAACAATAACTTCAAAGTAGTCGTGTTCGGGGTCTCACGTAAGAATAATTAACACTTTATTCTATGGCTCTCACGAGACCATTTTAACAATCAAAATTAGAATCTAAAGTAATGGAATAAAATCCAAAGTTGCGGATTTCATGCTACCTTGCCCCTTGCAAAAAGTGTCAGAAAAGTTTGTTAGTACAATTATATGCGTAACTTGTCCATAGTTAAAGTATCTAAGATAGGGAGTAACAAAAGACCCTTGTAATATTGAATTGGGAAATTTTGTTTAGATCATCAAACTGAACAACTTTCACTACGCAGCTAACAAGGAAATAAAATTAAATAATACAGCTGTTTCATACAAAACTGTAGTGCCGACTCGACTCCCAAATGTACCTATGGAACAGCTGTTATTTTTTACTTTTATTTCGATGTTGGTTCCATAGTGAAGATTGTTAGACTGAACATCCTGTAGATCTGTAAACAATTGCATGTATCAATTGGTATGAAGTATCAATGGCTCAGGCCTGAAATGTCCGTTTTCCTAAAATGTATTTTTCCCAAAATGTCTGCTTTTCCATAATGTCTGCACGTCCTTTGCATAATGTCAGCTTCTCAAAATGTTAGCTTCTTATAATGTCTGTCTCCAAGAATGATAGTTTTCAGATAAAGCAGACATTATGGGAAAACAAACATAATAAGACAGGGAACATAACGGAAAAGCAAAACTTATGATAATGCTAAAATCATAGGAATGTAAACATTATGAATAGACGACTTCCTGAGATTGTACACATTTTGAATAACATACATTTTGAGATAACTGACAAAATAGAAGTACTAACATTGTGAAATCGCAGACGTTTTGAAAAATTAGCATTTTTGGAAAACAGATATTTGAGGCCTGAGCCGTATCAATTGGTACCTAATGTGTTATCAACGAATGTTGTTGTTAAAATAGAAAAGCTTGTTGGAGCAATACGCATCTCTCAAGGATATGGAGGCGCGTGCTGGAATCCCACCAGACGAGTCGATGGGCGACGTGCGTATTCTGTCCGTGACCAACTGGCCAGCTCACGACTTACTGCTGCTTATTCGAGATGACCTGGAGATGCCACTGCACTCCGACGTCAGTGGTGTTTTCGGTATGCTGCAAAACACAACACTTTTGGAACATTTTTGCTCTATCTACAAAACATTATAATGACGAGACTTTCGATCTGACAGCTAAATTGGCGCGATTGTAACGCCATCCTTCTAGTTTTTGTGATTTTTAAAAATGGAATCGCCTCATTGTTACGGAGCATTGTTGTAATAATGTCTTTAACGGCTCTGGATACTAGTCCTTTTGAGCCATTCGTTATTTTTTTTCTTTATATTCTTTATTTTGATGATGGAATGATAAATGATGAATCTGTGGTCGATTTCGTAAGCTAGCGCGTTGCCACCAAAATGACCATGTACGAGTTAACTTGAACCAATACTTATGTTCTGTTATCGTATTTATTTGAGATTCCTGTTACGTCGGTCACTTTACGCAACTGTTTGGTACACAATCCGCACGAAATTATGTCACAAATATCACTAAAACCAATTTTTTACGAATTTCAAATAACACGAAACACAACAAGAGCAATGGCGCCAAGCAAACTCCGTTACGGAGCATGTCTCGTGACAACGGTTGCCAGATGACTGGGAAGTCGGGAAAAACTCCGGAATTCTTCGTCTGGTCATGTGTCCAGTAATTACACTTTACCATAGATATTCCTGTCCCGAAATTCCAGAGTACTAGTTTCTTACATGAAGTTATGACAATTATATTCATCGATATGGAACCATCTTCGTTTCTATCAATGAGCAAATAGAGAATTCACAGGGTTTAATTAGAAGTATTCCTCAATAGAATATTAGCAAGAGATATTAGATTTTATCTTCTAGGTTACCTATACTTAAGATCTGTTGTTCCTTGCTGGGATCCGGGCTCGGCACATGCACAAATTTGGTACCAAATCATATTATTATATGGTACCAAATTTGACACTGCACCGGATCTGTTCTGTTTGTAACCCTAGAAATGTCCAGGAGCATTTAAGCATGTATCTGTCAGTACAAAGTTTTGCATTTCTTTGACTGCCATGGTTGTTAAGGTTGTATTGAAACGCGTTGCAGGACCGCAGGTGCTACAACAATTGCACTCACAGTTGAATCCTATCCCAGAGGAGCTGCTGGGCGTGGGTGCGGAGATCATGGCGCGACGAATAGATCTTCTCAACCTCCTGCGCGGCAAGCATCGCACCGACCGTGGCACTTACCTTACTGTTAGTAACAATCTAAAGCCATAGTCTTCTATATTCTGTGGCTATAGTCAGAAGTTATCGTTACATCAAGAGCGTCACCAGAATTTTGTTAGAAAGACTAACGTATTAATATTTGGATAATGCTTTGTGTTTCTGAGACGACCTTTTCTAGCCTATTTTTAACCACATCACCCTAACGCTCATGGAATAACTTACCTCTCCATTTCAGAATCTAGAATGGAAAACTAAAAATAGTGAGTTCGACCACGAAACCGAACGATTGCACAGACTGGTGGCTGGCACTGCTGAAAATTTGAAAGCCAAAATAAATTTTTCCTTAGAGCTCGCAAAGTATGCCTGATCGTTATTTATTTATTTATTTTTGATTAATATAAATTAATTATTTGAAAGTTAGTGCCTCAAGCATTTTCCATACAAATCTTTAAACAATCCTAGCATTGAAAATTTTTATTTTAACGAAAATCGGACAACATACCTACAAGCATTGACATTTGTTTCTAGATTGTTTCTGCTCATTGGTTTTGAACGTTTTCATTTCAAAACTTTAGACTTCTTTTGCTTGGAGCGCGCCAGCGGTAATACCCCCTTTATGATACGTCATAATTATGGTAATCGATATTATTCCTGCAACGCCATGTCCTTGGATCTCTGACGGCTTTAAATGCGTCTCGGAACCTTCCAAATGAAACTATAGAGGAAATTGCTGATTCCGGTGGGTTAGGCTTCGACTGATGAGTCTAGTAAGCTTGAAACTATTGTGGTATCCAAAGATCTAACACTCCTCTGTCACTCTACAGCATTCAATATGCCTGGGTGTCTCATTCTCGTTCATTCAATTGTACTTACCTTGGTGTACGTTGTTACATTGGATATCTTTTTAGAATACCTTGGTTGGACCGCGATTCAATGATGAAAAAAATGGATCGTCTACATAAAGAGAACATGATATATCAACACAAAATGGAAGAGTCAACGAAGAAAGAAAATAATACAGAAGGTGAGAATAAAGAACCGCCGCAGCCAAATGACGGCAATGCTTATCAGGTATTGTTCCACCTCTGCTTTTATTTATTGCCCTTGCACAATGCTACACAGTATGTATAAAAGTTGATTTACCGATACAGACAGTGTGTGAAGAGTTAACGAAGGAGCGAGCCGCGCGCGAGGCACTGAAAGACGTGGTGTCAGCGGCAGAGAGCATGCTGCGAGTGGCTAGAGCACGCATTGCAACGCTGGAGAGACAGCTGAAGGACACTAAGGCTGACTTGGAGGCCGCGCGGCGCAAGCACAAAGAACTTGAACAACTCGTAAAAAGACACGACAATTCTCATTTGACAGTGAAGTTGTGACTCTACATCTACGATCCTATATTTTCGGATCGGTTTCTGAATTCAGAAAGTTTATACCTATCCTCACTTTTCCATCGTTCGTTTTAGACAAAACAGAGACTAAACTAAATCAATTGTATAGAAACCATTTGTACTGAAACGGTGAACTCAGACCATCAAACTGAACAACATTCACTATGGAGCCTACCTCAGGAAACGCGAAAAAACCTCTGCTGTTTCATATAACACTGCTGTACCTATCCGACTCAAATGGGACAGCAGATTTTAGGCTCCATAGTCAAAGTTGTTCATTATGGTCTGAGTTCAACGTTTCCCTTCCACCCTGTATGATGGGACAAATTATAATAATAGCTAAAATTCTAATTTCTGTGCAGTATCGTCATCGTGAAACAAGTTATGATGCTCGATCTAGAAAGTTGATGGAAGTTTCGAAAACCGGAGAAGTTACTATTGAAGCGCTGTCCCGTCAACGTGATGCTCTCGAACTAAGGTGGATGCTATCTGATATAAATGACATACATAAGTAGATGAAATGCTAAATATCAAATTGTTTTGTTAGGGTAAAGGAACTACGTGATCAGGCTGAGATGGCAGAAAGATCTGCCGATTTGCGCGAAACAGAACAGAAGATGCGAGCCGAATCCCTCCAGGCGAAGGTAGCAGAACAGGTGCCATGATGATATCTCAAGTACTGTGTGTAGTTGTGGCTGTAATCGTATATCAGATGTTTTTAGTAGTCAACGATCGCTTTTAACGATGTAAAGATTGGCCCTAATATTAATGTTGTGCTAGGAAAAGAGGAGAGCATCAGCCGAAACTCGCATGCTGGAACTGGAAAATCGCGTAAGAGAACAAGAGGAAATACTCCACAGTTTACGCGAGCGCTCTGGTAGACTGGTTGATATGGAACGCAGGCGTTGTCTGGAATATGTGCCATCGAAGGGTAATTCATTATTATTATTTCTTCTCTGTGATTGGACTTCGTTGCAGTTTCATTAAATTATGTGTGTAAACAGAGAACGAACCTTCGGACCGTGAGACTGAGATTTGGAAGGAGCTTCAAGTGACTCGGTTGTCGCTGTCGCGCGCTGAAGAAGAGCTGCGGCAGAGTCGCGCCGACAAGGACAGCTTCTTGAATTCACTGTCTCGTATTGCGGTAAGTACCTACATATTATTTTAACTATTATTGTAATGACGATGCTTGTTGCAGAATACTCCCTTACTTGTGGGCCGGACAACGCTACTTCTGGCAGAAATTTTATATGTTTAATGTGGCATGCGTGACGAAATGTCTTGTGGATTATTTCCTATGTACCCATTTGCGTAATAAAATGTTTTAGATAATTAAAAAAAAATGATTTACAAGATATTTGACAACAAAATAGATGACGACGTTAGAATTTTTGTCGGTCTGTTTGTGTGTTAGTTTGTGCTAACATCACGCGAAAACTACTGAACCGATTTTATGAAACTTTTTTTGTTTGATAGCTCATGATCTGACTTATAATCTGGTATACTCTAGTAAATTATACAAGTTTATAGTTACATTTGTTCCTTAGACTTGATTCTGAATGTTTAAAAATTTCAGCAAGAAGGAGCAGATAATCTACAAGACAAAATTGCTACAGAGCTAATAGACAGAGAGCAAAAAATTGTAAAATTGCAACACATTATTGATGAACAACGGGAAAACGAAAAATTAATGTTCGTATTTTATATCACTTTCGTTCCAATAGTTTACTTTACCTATCTATCCATGTTAGACTACCTAGTAATCGTAAATAAAATAATATTTGTCGAATTTAATTTATCTAAATACCAGGGAACAAAGTATGACTCAATACGAGAATCAATTGGCTTCGCTACGACTGGAGGTGAAGCGCTTACGAAATTACGAATGCTATAGCAAAGATATACCGTTTCAAGAACTGCAAACCGAGGTAATATTTGATACTGTACCGTACGTTCTCGATATCAGTGGATATTTTTCAAACGTGACATCCTGCACTGAAGCCCAGAGAACTCGTAGGTATCTGCGAAAGTGACAAACTGCGTAAGAAAGTGCACGACCAACATTAAACGTGACGTAAATGTATTATGACGAAAAACGTTATACATCATAACACCAAACTGCGTGTGATCCTCCTTTCCCTGAACAGAAAATTTAAAGGCGATAACAGTACCTGTTACGAACTCTGAGCTTCTAGCCAATTTGTTAATGTGATTTCGCTGGGCAGTTGCTAGAGCTGCACATGCAGGTGGAGACGTTAACTCGGGAGCGGTCGGCGCTGGTGACGGCGGCAGCGTCGCGTGCGCTCATGTTGGAGCGCCACGAGCGCGCCGCCGATCTGTTTGCGCGCGTCACCAGGGCGCGCAGGGACCTCGCCGCGCAGCTCGATGGACGAACCGAACCTCCGCCTATGGACAGTCTCTCGCATGCAGAGGTAAACATTTGATAAGGGCCCCGATTGCGCTAAATAAATCTTCACGGAACCATGATTGGATTGGACCACGTGCGAAGTTTAATTTTGTACATATTCGGTATTGCCCATAGATTTAGCATATATTGCGTTAGATCGGAAATGCGAAAGAGAAAGGGCATAGCATTACCGTATGTTAGAGCTAGATAGACGATAGATAGACGAGAGCATTCTCGAACACGCTATGAGCATGTATGACCCTGGCGTCAGTTGTCAAGATAAAGATAAAGATAAATATTCTTTATTTGCACACCAAGAATAGAAAAATACAATTTAAAACAAGAATGAGAAGGGTACAAAGGGCGGTCAACGGAACGAATCCCGGTTTTTTTTTCCAGTGTCAGGATTTTTTGGTCTCGCCTTGGATAATCCGTAGCCGACGTAGTATATGCTAAATCTATGGTATCGCCATTCATTTGACAGCCGTTTGAAAGATCGGTCAGACATTTCAGTTGTCAGTCACATAGTAAGTCAAGTTTAGATGGATTGCAATGTGATTAGAACTGAAATTGAATAAGGATTGAACTGTAGGGTCACTTGTCAAAACCAATTATGTAAGAGTTTATGACAACATCGCTTCGCTTATTACTTTGGAAGTATAGCACCTATCGGCATTATTTTATCACCATTATTTAGAAGATAGATGCCATTACTCAGTACAAGATGTTTACCGTACTTCGGCTGCGTCCCTGAAATACACCCTACCCGATTTCATTTCAATTGAACATTGTGAAGCTACTTACCGGACCACTGAGCAAGTAATCACTACGTTTTATACCGGACCACCGTTTTATTCACACTTTGCAAGTTTATTTTTGTTCAGACAGTTGCTAGTTAAACTGGTTTTATGCAATAGGTATCTCGATCACTGTCATCGGTGTGTGCGAGCGCAGCGGAGACGTGGACGGCGCTACGTGCGGAGCGCACCCGGGTGCTTCGGCTGGAGAGCGCGGTGCTGGCGCAGAGCCTGCAGCTCGAGCGCGAGGGGCGCGTGCGCACGCAGCTCGAGCGCCGGCGCGCCATGCTCGAGAGGGAGATCCTGCGCACACACCCAGCCTCCACCGTATCGGAGCCCACGCGCGGCGTCCAGACCAAGAGTCCTAGTTTGGTAATTACTTATTGTTCTTATGTTATTAGAAGTAATAGAGGTCGGAACGTGTTTTCTCCTATTCACTCTATAAGAGATGCCTATAACAAATTCGCCTTAGTTAAAAAAAAGGCGATCAGGTACAAAAGGTTTACTTTAACAAGATAACCACTTCCCCAAAAATAATTACTCTTTCAAAATTACTACCGTTTTACAAAATTTCTACAGACTACATTTTTCGGGTGGACTAGGTAAACAGTAGCAATTCGGTTCTAGTTGTGGTCGCAAGACACCAATATGTATGTATGTTTGTATGTATATTTCTTTGTCACGCCCTACAGCCTAAACGGCTTAAAGGTTTAACGTATGAGGTGTCTTTAGATTCGTAAAAATTGTGAGAGTGACATAGGGTATATTTCAAGATGACCACCACGAATTTAAAAAGAGAGGGGGAATTAAAAATTGTTTTTGTAAAAAAATTATATATCCTATCAAATTAAAGCTAGTGAATAGCATATTCTAAATATATTTAATAGTAAAAAGTATGAAATAAACTTAATTATGAAGAAAATTCTGATCGCCTGCCCTAGATGCATATAATAAAGGGCTTATAATATTGTGGAGGTACTCAACAGGATGCAAGGTATCCCCCTTATTTTCATCTGAGGAACTGGAGTCGCTCCCAAAATCCTCTCTTCGGCTCCCCGACCATGACTTGATTTTCAGTACTAATCCGCGTCCTGTGGCACACTATTACGCGCAATTTTTCCTAATAGACGCGTAAAAGTCGCGTAAATTCGGCAGATGCGTCATCAGAACCACATTAGGGTCACATTCAATGAAAAATATTCGTGTGTCAGGATCGCGGGTGTATCGGTGGTTAAAATAAGGTTAAAAACTATAATACAAATGCGGAACGTTCGGTTGAATACGAGTCTACTAGGAAAAATGGCGCGTAATGGCGCGTACTGGTGTGTCACCGGTATAGGGAAAAGCATTGCACGCATTTTCAACCGAACGTTCAGCAGGTGTGTATCCCTACACTAATACCTAGATTATTATATGGGTATAAACATGTTTCAAATAACACATTGTTTATTTTTACAGATTCAAGACATTTTTTGCTATAGATAAACGGACAGGCAAAATTTAAACCATTTAATTCATGTAGATGGACGTGTTTTCCAGTATTTTCTAATAAAATATCATAATAACTGACTTTGTTTTATTGTTTCAAATACCAAAAATTTACATAACTCCATATACCTAAGTCACAAAACATTGACCACAATTTAAATTCTGTGACCTGCAAATTTAAACATTTTACACTTTTTTTCGTCTTTGAGTTGATTAGACATGATAAGTTGCAGATTCCTAGCTATGTATGGGTCTTTAACGTGCGACAGAGGGATCGTTCCTTTCAAGTGTTGCATGGAGTCATTCATGGGAGGTTGCGCGGCGTATACATTGAGGCCTGATTCTGCAGTAGGCGTCCACTTCTGAGTATCAATGTTTGTGATTGCTTTCTTCCTATCAAGATTATCTCCTTTGTATTGCAGCTCTTCGTTAGTTATGTAAGTTTTCTTAACAAAGTTACCCATTACAATTTTAGTTGGCATTTTTTCCCGTTCCAACTGATACCTATCAGGACTATCGCAGGGTTCTGGAGATTTATCTCGTTTGCGTTCTTCGGAACATTTCTTCTTAGCTACTACGGTATTGTATTCCTCATCTTTGCTTTTTCTGTTTTTAAGCTGAGGACCGAAACTTGCTAATTCATTTTCCAGCATTTTGATTAAGTTATCTAGGTTCTCAGTTGGTGCTTCGGAACTTTGTTTATTTTCTAAATGATATGATTCATATTCGGAAATAGTTTGTTCCAATACACATATTGTCTCGTGATCCTTCCTTTTCTGTTGATTAATTTTGTGCAATTGATCTTCTAATGTAAGAATAATTTTCTCCAATTGCGATATTTGTTTTTTTCGCGTTTCTACATTGGCCACAAGAGCATTGATTTCGGCATCTTTTTCAGATATTTGTTGGCTGATCTAAAATAATATAACCATGGTTAATTCTAACTCGTAGTGGTCTAATGTTATACCTAAACCCGCGTTCTGTGCAGGTTGTATTAACCCAGCCAGGATCAAACCCATGTTTTCGTACCAATACTACAATTTATGTTCCTACGATATAAATGTTTAATATCACTGGATTTTCGGTGACGGAAAGGATAATGAAGAAACCTAATTGTTGCTTGTGCGACGGGTCGTATACATTGTGAACTCGACGCGACGACACGTGACGTGACGCCGACGCGACGGGCGTACTGTCACACTCGACAGACTTTAAGCACTGCTGCCGATATTCTGAAGAATACTAAATTTAGGGCCCGTTTCACCACTTTTGAATAAGTTCTTGTTAGGTTATCTGACAGCTCGTTTGACATATTTTGTATGAAAATTATGTCAAACGAGCTGTCAGATAAACTATTAGGAACTTATTCAGAAGTGGTGAAACAGGCCCGTAGAATTGTCTGACTCGGGGATATAATTGTGCATGATTTTTTACCGTTTTTAACAACTGAACAATTTTTTGTATGGGAGCAAACCTGAAATAGTAAAAAAAAATCTTCTGTTCCTACCTACTAAACTGCAATGCATAGGTACTGGAATAGGACTGAAATGTATGAGACACCCGTGTTTTTTTTTAGGAATTTAGGTTTGCTTTCGTAGTAAAAGTTGTTCAGTTTGATGGTCTAAACCACCCCTGAAAATTTCAAACGGTAAATAAAATTATCCATTATTATGCTACTATGCGAAACAGAGATGCAGTCACAATTTAAATGCAACAGCATAAGCATCAGCATAAGCATATGTTCACGTCTATATTCCCCGAGGGGGTAGTCAGAGATATTCTGAAACTTCAGAACATCCACGTTTCACTACCGAAACTCTGTCCAGTGTGACGCAGTGAGCCCGTCGCCACTCATACTCCAACAGCATAAATGTCTACAAAATATCTAATAGATACCTAGTAGATATTCTGTGCTGTGTGATAATGGACAGAGGGTACAATACTGCCTCGAAATTGAAGCATGCAGGTTTCCTCACGATGTTAAATGCAACAGTTTGCAATAATAGCCGATACGGTTTTAGAATTTACAAACAAATTAAGAAATTGTCTTACATCAGTATCGGCATGTGCCCTTAGTTCTAAGTTGTTTCTCAACAGTTTAATAATGTTTGCATGCTCTTCTTCCTTCTCAGATAACATTTTTATAACACCTTCTCGCTGTTCTAGAATATTCTCTTGCTCTGCTAAATGTTCCAAATGGTTCTCCAATTCCGAATCTTTCTTTTGTAGTGCTTCAGCCAGCTCGCCATTCTGACGAGTGGCATCTAATAGTTTTGCTCGTTGTTGGATTACCTGAAATAATTACCAGTGGTCGGAATGTCGGAGCATTTTTGAGCGTTGTCATTAACATGGATATGCCTCGGGATTCCCGGAACCGCGGGATTTATGTTGGTGGAAAATTTTTAATTATGTTGTTTGTATGTTTGTTTACTCCAATCATTTTTAGATAATTTTATTAGACGGACGGCAAATTACCACGGCAGTAAAACATTATTTTATATGGTAATGAAATGATTTCTCAAAAAGTTATTTGGCATCCAATATTAACATTGAAGTTGGTTAACCGACAAATTTTATCAAGATATTGTCTTGGGTGCTGATTGAATAACGAACGACATATTTACATGTGCGGTACATGTCAAAAATACAGCGCGGCGAGTTTCAAAGGCAAGGCCTCTAATACGTGCTGCTAATACTCTTGATTTAAAAAAACTTCTCTTGATATCTAAATAGTAATCCCGTGAAATTTTTATCCATATTTCAAGGCGTACCTATCCATACTTTTGATAACATTTGCCCCCGCCGTTCCGATCATTGATAATTGTTATGGGCAAAGTTCGCAGGGTGAAAGTATTACTTACTTCCCGGCAGAGTCTATAGATTTATTTGTTTGGTTTGCAAAGACTGCAATTGCTGCAGCTGTTTACGGTGTCTAAGATTTTAGGTACTCTGATTTGAATTGACTCTGTTGAAATGGCGGCAGACGATGCGTACTGTTTCATTTAGCAAATTCTAAACTGGAGATCCGCAAGATGCGAAAGACAAGACCAGCCCCGTATCTAGGGGGCGGTCAAACCGGGGCACATGTGCCCCGGGCGGCAGGTTAGAGGGGCGCCATAATTTATAGCAACGACTTGTAAATATTGCAAAAAATTTCGAACTCGCTTAATTCGCTCCCGGCTTTTTATTGTATTAAAGCTACCTAGTCATGTAGTCATACCTATTGCAGAATTCGATCCAGATTTTTGATAGTTATTATTGTGACGAGCACCATTGCATATTGCAGTAAAACCTCAAGGTCGCTTCTTTTACTTCACTAGTTTTAGGTAAGTATTATTGCAACGACCTAACGTGAACCTGGGAACCCAGGCCTCCCAGGGAAAAAATTATTGCTACTCCCTTGGAGGGGAGGGGCGCCAAAATCAAGTTTTTGCCCCGGCTCGGAAAAATCCTTGATCTGGGGCTGGACAAGACATACAGTAAGACTACAAAAGAAATATAAAACAATTACCATATCGTGAAGTTCATTCAAATTTTGGAAATCTCCAAACTCCTCTTGTAATTGAATTATTTGTTGTTTAATACCTTCCAGTTGTTTTTCATACGATTCCATTTTAATTTCGCTGTGAATATTTTTAGAATCGGTTATGCATCCATAAGTAGAGAACCGATAGTTATTGAATTATTTAAGAGCTTAACTAACCTATCTTGTAACTGTACTTCTAAAAGCTTCTCTTTCTTTTTTAATTCACTGATGTATTCGTCCTTGTTTTTCAGTTCATATTTCAAATTGTTTTCCAAAGAAATGGTATCTTTGAAATTAATCTGAAACGACAATTTGCGTAGTTAAAATTTTCAATATTTAAACAATAAGAATGAATTGCAAAGGAGACAATTTCTTTTAGGCCCTCAAACGGTAACGTTTATTGACGGTATGACACCCTAAAAACATAATTTAATTTATTATAGTAATCGGACGAAAGATTAGGTAAAAATGCAACCGTAATTATGAAATGAATCAATATAAAAATGGGTTTTTTGGTGGCATATTTCCCATAGCTAGAAAATTTACTCCTTTTACCTCTATTTCTCGTATCGTATCACTTTGTTTCGTTAGTTGATTTCTGTAGTTTTCAATTGCAGTATTTGCAACATCTAAGTCATATTTGGTTATTTCCAATTCTTTTTCATAATTCATAGCTTTGTCTGCAAACAAATCAAAGTTGAAGACTTGCATATTATGCGTATACGCACGTAAATAACACCGAATAACCTCCTGCATAATAATACAGCTAATAACTCCCTTGCATCTGCTATGCGAATGTGGCCCACTAATGTGCAAACGTAGTATACATCTTGGTAGACAGGATCTGTCACCAGATGAGATACAGACTCTCCCTATCGGCAATCTGCTGCAGTTCTTGACTGCAGTAGGGATCAGTAGGGAACTACAGGGACCATCGTAATATGCTGACAGTTTTTTAAGAAGATGACGAGACATTCAAATTGGACAACTTTCTATATGGGACCAACATTGAAATCGCGAAAAAAAAACAGCTATACCATACATTTGACTCGAGTCGGTTTGCAGTTTTGTATGGAACAGCGGTTTTTTTTCGATGTTGGTGCAATAGAGAAAGTTGTTCAGTTTGACGGTCAGATCATCCCCTTAAAAAAGTGTCAGCATATTAAGAAGGACCCTATATAAAAGGACCCTATATAAAGAAAGGGGCGTTCACAAAAGGCCAGCGATGGTCGCAGTGGCACAGGCACATGTCTGTTAAGGCCCTCAACACACAATAATAATAATATTATTTTAATATACATGCTTACTCAATTGCGTATTCTTTTCGTTTAATTCATTTAGCACACCCTTGTAACGTAATTCTTCCTCGAGTAGTTGAGCACGGAGTGATTCTATCTTTTCTTCGGCCTTTTTTCTCTCTTCGAGCTCTTCGTTGTATTTTTGTTCAGTTTCAACATGTTTTGCAACATTTGCTTCTAATTCAAGTCTCATGTTTTTAATTGATTCATTGTAATTTTCAGATAACTCTTTGAGCCTTTTTTCTAGATCTTCTTTTCTGATAGTATTTGCAAAAATAATATAACTTAATATTTATAATAAACGATACCTATGTAAAACCAACCTTTCCAGCATTACATATACATGGCTGACGGAGTCAAGAGGATCATCTAACTTGCGATTTTTTTTATGGTACAGCAGATTTGTTTTTCGAGGTTTCGGCTTCATTCCCATAGAGAAAGGTATTCAGCTTGATGGTCTGATTATCCTCTTAAAAAACCGTTAGAATATTAAGAAGGACCTATACAAAGTGTAACCAAAACACCTTAATAACATTCAAATGGGTAGCTTAGACCATCAAACTGAAAAACTTTCACTATGGAGCCAACTAGGGAATGCAGAACCGGAACTGTTACAAAGAACCGGGATTTTCGGGAATCGTAGCAAACGGAACAGGGAATATCGGGATTTTCGGTACTTTCGGGAATTTCTCGTTTGTTTCATTTTTTACTATGTAGTGGAGTTGAAACAGGGAGAGATAGATGAAATTTAGAATGTTTAAAAAGATTAATATTTTGCCTCCACTAATCCATATTGGGCCTGCGTTGTGAAGTATGGCCTATTCCCTTTCACCCTTATAACTGAGAGGAGGTCTGAACTCAGCAGTGAGATCCTACTGGTTATAACTAACTATCAAATTTCGGCAAGCGGGACGATCGTACGCGTTCAGTGCCATTCAAGCTGCAAGTTAGTAGCCGGTATAAAGAATTTAACATTAAAATATCCATCGAATATAATGCGTGGAAGCCAGGGTTTAGTATTATTTAGCAAGAGGCATAATACACGCTTAAGGGTATATTACTGTTGGCGGGCTCCATACAAACGAAGTCTGGTGATATTTTCAATTATGACCGATTAAACTCAATGAAATTTTGCAGAAACAATTTAGATACAAATCTCTATGCTTGTATCGTGCCAGATTTTCCTTAAAATGTACAGTTTTAAAGTTACAGTGCCTCAAAGATTTCCATACAAATCTTAAATTAATCCTAGCATTGAAACTGTATATTTTAACGAAAATCGGACACGATACAAGCATAGAAATTTGTTTCTAGATTGTTTCTGCAAAATTTCATTGGGTTTAATTGGTTAGGTTTGAAAATATAACCAGACTTCGTTTGTATGCAGCGCGCATTTACACATTAGGAATAAACTTCTCTTAAAGCGCGTAATTATATATTTTTTAAAAGCTAAATAACATTTCCCAAAAGTACCGAACATCCCGGGATCTGATTTTCTAGTCCAAATTCTTTTGAGTGCCGCGAAATCCCGGGATTTCCTGGTATTTTCGGTTCCAGGAATTCCCGGGAGTCTACCCTAGATCCAACATCGAGAAAATTAAAAGCTTTAATTATAATTATGTAAGTTTAGGGTTTCTATGAATCTATAAATATACAGATCCATAACGATAACACGCAGCCTTGCATTTTTGTATTAAAACAAAAGACTTACTCGATTTGTAATTTTTCACGAGCTTCAGCGATTACTTCTAATTTTTCTGTGTTCTTATTGATAGACTCTGTCAACTTGTTCAGTTCCTTATCAAAATCAGTTTGTAGCTTTTGGTTCTGTATAAAACGTACTTTATGTAATTCGGTATATCAAGATTTTTGGTCTTTATTTTATATTTTTTACAGACAGAAGACATCATTTTAAGAAACTAATTTAATTTTAACATAGCATATGCTCACGACTATATTCCCCGAGGGGGTAGTCAGAGATATTCTGAAACCTCAGAACATCCACGTTTCACCAGTAGTACCGAAACTATGTCCAGTGTGACTGGGGGTGTGCCCGTCGCCACTTATAATGGTCAGGAGGACAATGGATTTAATTTAATTTTCTTTGCAATTTATCGAGTTTATCAATACAAATTAAATTTTTGACTGTTATTTGTTAAAGGCAAAAGTGGTTGCGATAAAATCATTCGAACTCCATGGAGAAAAACTTTTGCTTACTTAATTTTAAGAAATAAAAATCACCTGCTTTCTCTCTCTAACTCTATGCTGGAAATAGAAACGGCAACATCAAATGTCAAATTCTGACATTGTGAATGTAGGTATTTTTTTTCTTAATGTCCAGTTATTTTAAGTTTACCAAGGAGTTTACAGTTTTCCAGTGACGTCACTGGACGGACCGAAAAATGACGGTATTTTATTAAAAAATTCCGTAGTCCTCTCATTTAAAATCTCTGACATAGAAAATATTATTATTGAGACAAATATCTCGAAATGGTTTTCGATTTACACCTAAAAAAAATGACATATCGAATTACGATATGAATTGAAAAAACAAGAAATACACTACACAAGTACCTACACTCCATTCAAAATAGCAACGAAATTTTAAGGCTATTTTGCATTACAGAAACAGATTTGAAACACTTGCTCTCACTTATTCTTAGAACAGCTTTAGTAAAGTCCAAGATATGTCGGATGGTAATGTGCATCCAATAAATTAATTACATTTGGTAATCAGAATTGGCCAGGAAGCTAAATAGGAAACGGAAAATCTCGTCGTCCTTATTTGGAATGAAGTAAAGTTATTTATAATTAGAAAGTTTTTCGTATATTTGTCTTCCGCATATATAATTTGACATCGGCACTATATATTTTTTTCTAACCTATTTAATCCATTGAGATGTTTTTCTAAATGTAACAAAGTTTTATCACCTGATCGTGCAATTGCTGCACGGTTCGTTCCAGGGACCATGTTTTCGAGCGTGCTTGTTCCAGACTAGCTTCAAGCTGCGATGCTCTCTCCACTCCTATCTTTACCTGCCCTTCAGCTCGCGAGAGGCGATTGCTTATCACTGCTTTCTTGCACTTCTCTTCTTTCAGTTCCTTTTCTAGTTCCTATTAGGAAAATATGTAGGAAATTGGCTAACGATAGAAATAGAAACCTAGGTATACAATACATAAAATTCAATTCAATTCAACTATGTAGGGTCCTTCTTAATATGCTGACACTTTTTTAACGCGATGATCAGACCGTCAAAATCGATGTTGGTCCCACAGAGAAAGTTGTTCAGTTTGATGGTCTGATCATCTCCCGATTACCCGTTGAATTTGACTACATAAAATTGAGTCTTTTCAGTGTATAAAAAACGTTGAAAAATATCGTCAAATTCAGATTTTCAGTACCAAATTCTTTAGCTCATACTATTTTAATAACAGAACGAACAATAAAAAGTAACGAAATGTAGACGATGTTTATACGATGTGTGTAAGTCAACCCTACACATATGTCAAGGATAATTTGCACCAAGTGCGCATGTGCGAACGCCGAGCCAAATGTATGGCAGCAGATTTTTTCAAGAAGTGGACCTAGAAATACGACATTTTACCTCATCGTCCGCCTCCGCCTCCGCCTCCGCCTCCGCCTCCGCCTCCGCCTCCGCCTCCGCCTCCGCCTCCGCCTCCGCCTCCGCTTCCGCTTCCGCTTCCGCCTCCGCTTCCGCTTCCGCTTCCGCTTCCGCCTCCGCGTCCGCCTCCGCTTCCGCTTCCGCCTCCGCTTCCGCGTCCGCGTCCGCCTCCGCTTCCGCTTCCGCCTCCGCTTCCGCCTCCGCTTCCGCCTCCGCTTCCGCCTCCGCCTCCGCCTCCGCTTCCGCCTCCGCGTCCGCCTCCGCTTCCGCCTCCGCTTCCGCTTCCGCCTCCGCGTCCGCCTCCGCCTCCGCTTCCGCTTCCGCTTCCGCCTCCGCCTCCGCTTCCGCCTCCGCTTCCGCTTCCGCCTCCGCTTCCGCTTCCGCCTCCGCTTCCGCCTTTGCCTCCGCGTCCGCCTCCGCTTCCGCTTCCGCCTCCGCTTCCGCTTCCGCCTCCGCTTCCGCTTCCGCCTCCGCTTCCGCCTCCGCTTCCGCCTCCGCCTCCGCGTCCGCCTCCGCCTCCGCCTCCGCCTCCGCCTCCGCCTCCGCCTCCGCCTCCGCCTCCGCCTCCGCCTCCGCCTCCGCCTCCGCCTCCGCCTCCGCCTCCGCCTCCGCCTCCGCCTCCGCCTCCGCCTCCGCCTCCGCCTCCGCCTCCGCTTCCGCTTCCGCCTCCGCTTCCGCCTACGCTTCCGCCTCCGCCTCCGCTTCCGCCTCCACCTCCGCTTCCGCTTCCGCCTCCGCGTCCGCCTCCGCTTCCGCCTCCGCGTCCGCCTCCGCTTCCGCCTCCGCCTCCGCCTCCGCCTCCGCCTCCGCCTCCGCCTCCGCCTCCGCCTCCGCCTCCGCCTCCGCCTCCGCCTCCGCCTCCGCCTCCGCCTCCGCCTCCGCCTCCGCCTCCGCCTCCGCCTCCGCCTCCGCCTCCGCCTCCGCCTCCGCTTCCGCGTCCGCCTCCGCCTCCGCCTCCGCTTCCGCCTCCGCTTCCGCCTCCGCTTCCGCCTCCGCTTCCGCCTCCGCTTCCGCCTCCGCTTCCGCCTCCGCGTCCGCGTCCGCCTCCGCCTCCGCTTCCGCGTCCGCCTCCGCTTCCGCCTCCGCTTCCGCCTCCGCTTCCGCCTCCGCTTCCGCCTCCGCTTCCGCCTCCGCTTCCGCCTCCGCTTCCGCCTCCGCTTCCGCATCCGCCTCCGCTTCCGCCTCCGCTTCCGCCTCCGCTTCCGCCTCCGCTTCCGCCTCCGCTTCCGCCTCCGCGTCCGCCTCCGCCTCCGCCTCCGCTTCCGCGTCCGCCTCCGCTTCCGCTTCCGCCTCCGCTTCCGCCTCCGCTTCCGCCTACGCTTCCGCCTCCGCCTCCGCTTCCGCCTCCGCCTCCGCTTCCGCTTTCGCCTCCGCGTCCGCCTCCGCGTCCGCCTCCGCTTCCGCTTCCGCCTCCGCGTCCGCCTCCGCTTCCGCCTCCGCTTCCGCCTCCGCGTCCGCCTCCGCTTCCGCCTCCGCTTCCGCCTCCGCTTCCGCCTCCGCGTCCGCCTCCGCTTCCGCCTCCGCGTCCGCCTCCGCGTCCGCCTCCACTGCGGTGTAAGTGACGGGGCTAGTGTGTCCACGCAGGTAGCATACCTCACTAGCGCCCGACCGACCGACAGGGGACGTGAGACATGCCGTCTGGTCTCTTGCTATCGTTAAGTATGATGCCACTCCGCTCGAGAATGGCAGTTAAGTTCACGAGAGTCCGTGGTGACTAAAGCGATCGATGTCCGATTGGTGGTGGATGCAAATTTCAGCTCGATTGCCACGCACAAGGTGATGGTGCAAGGTATGTTCCTGTGTTGACCGAAGGATAGGCGTGTACCCAATACCCGGTCTCCTTTGTGGTCTAGCGCGGTTGAGGCCTTCTGTGTTGGTGACAAGTGTGTCAAGTACTCAGTTAGAACTTTTTATGGTGTGACGAGTAGTTGCCAGACAAGGCTTTCTAAAATAGCTTTAAAAGATATTCGAGGTCGGGCTTTGCTATAAAATAGATTTTTACCATCGCCAATCGCCAATTTAATGGTTAAAAGTTATGAGGAGTTAGGCGGAAATGATGATATATCATATCCAAAGAACACTTAAAATCCATCATATCGTATTTCACATTTTGGCTTTTTTACATCAGGACGTCAAATTGCCCAGGGTATTTGTCATTTTTAGCTTTGAGACCACATAGCTATATCTTTTAGTTTCTGCGGGCCGTTAGCCTTTCCCATGAAAATTCCACCTTGAGGGAAGTTTGTACGTATACGTATATCTCAAATTGCTTAAACAAGCTGGTTTTTTTTCTGTAGAATCCATCGAGTTATTATCGATTTCGTATGATATCGAATCGATGAGGTAAAATGTCGTATTTCTAGGGTCCACTTCTTCCCATACCGGAAAACGTGCCAAGCTGCGCCGTGGCCGACCAAATTATTTCTAAGTTATTTTTAGTCTACAAAATGGATCATTTTGTAGCTAAAGTAGGTATTCAATAAACGTTTAAGGTAGGGTTGGTTGTTGTCGGCCACCGGTCTTTAATATGAGCCTGCCGATATGCCGGGTGAATTGCGCCGTCGCGGCCAGTACGTGTGAAAGCTTCCATGCAAGCCCATAACTTCTTTACGGGCGAGCCGGCACCGGGACGTGTGAAAAGGAACTATTGGCCTGCCCATATAGGTCGCAGATTAATTGAAGTAGTCACAACTTGTCGCAGTTTTGTAAATGCTACGACACATGGTTACTGTGTGGGGATATATATATATATATATATACAACTGAGGGAAATATTTTAAGAACTGCCGGTCAAAATGAGTGTTTTTAATGTGTGTTTTTTTTTAAGTACTCGATCGACTTTTTCTCGATTTTGGCCTTTTGAGACTATTAAAGTACTTACTTCAACTTTATGCCGGTTATTCTGTGATCTAGAATGCTCAGCATTATACATTTGTTTTCTAAGATCCTCATTTTGAGCATTCAATTCCGATAATTCGCATGTGAATTGCTCTGTACGCAACTGTAGTGCAATTTTGTCGCTCACGCTCTTTCTGATAGTAAATAGATATCTATTAATATATATTAACTTTAATAGAATTATAAACATTTAAGTTGGCAGGTAAGTGTGTAGAATTTGTTTACCTTATGTAGTCTACGATATCATTAAGTTCTGTTATGAATTCCTGCTTTACTTTTTGCAGAGAGCAATGCAGCATTTCGTTCTCTGCGTTAAACTCTTTAATTTTCTTACCAAGTGCGTGCATGCCTATTTTCTGAAATTAAGAGCATTTTAAAGGACGAAATGAGAAGAATTGATTTGTTGTATGTTTAAAGCATAGAACTCTACCTTGTCTTCTTGCTTTATAGACTCAAACCAGTCTATTATTTCTTTCCTTTTAACCAGAGTCTGTTCACAGGTGGCAACCAGCTTACTCGGTATATTGTACAATTTATTTATATCTACTGTCACCTCAGATTTTTCTTGTGCTCCGGTAACTAGAACATACTATGATTAATGAAAAGAATTCTGCATACAGGAATCTGACGGAGCAGAAAAATACAGTATGTACCTATATTTTAAGTTCTGTTGTAATAAAAAGGCTGAACGTCAGAAATCTGAACTAAATGCCTGGTCTTGACATTATTATCTACGTTGGGTTATGTAGGTAATTCAATATTGTATGTTTTTCTTTTACTTTGTATATTTTGTTTTGTTTAAAAGACGCGTGTTGTAGTGTAGAGTTTCTGGCCGCACCTTCTCTCCAGCGGAACACCTTCGGTTGGGCCAAACGTCTGGTTAGCAGCCTCACTGTAATATCTCGGGTTGTATTAAATCACTATGAAACTTTGGTATACGAAGAACGTAACAAAGAAGAAAAATAATAATGTTGAAGCAATAAATCCTAACACGTAATCACATTAATATAAACAGTATTTCACAGTGTGACTGCAACCTTGACGTCTATCTAGCAGCCTCAGTAAGTTACTCAAATATCTTCTAAAATAAAGTAGGTAGCACTAAATCTATTCTTCGGGCACTAATTAGCACCAATTAGGCACTAAATTTTGACATAGATAAAACCTACAACTTCGATGGAGAGTCTGTTAACTATACGTCCCTTCGACCAACAATATATTATATAAAGACAATTTTTTTTCACTCTACCACTGCATCGTGTCGGAAGGTGTTTCTTTGTAGGCTAGATGTGCTTAGAAACTCTACAACACACATCTTTTAATAAAAACAAATTACACATATACTTAGTTGTGTGTGATGTTATAGTACTTATGGGAAGAAGGTTTTTATAAGTTACCATCTCGTTCTGGATGATCAAATTCGGCGCACAACTGCAACAACTGTTCAGGGCCAAGTTTGGTAATACTCATCATGCGAGGATCTTTCAAAGGGGGTAATTTCGTCTGATGACCCAGTTCAGACATTTTCCTATGTGTGTTTGTCATTGATGCATACAATTCCATTAACGCTCCCTAAAATGTTGATTAGTAACATATTTTTTTGGCTTTGCTTTTCGTAACGATATAGAAATAATTAGCTAGATTTATACCTGCCGATCATGGAGTTCGCTTTTCATCTTTTCAAACTGAACTACATTGTCTTGCCAAGCTACTTTAAGTAGCCCTATTCTATCGGTTCGTGGCGTTAACGACACTGAAATTTTAATTTTTGAAAAATTACAAGTGGTATGTATCTTACTTTTTTTTTAAAACAAACTTCCCATGACGTCTTAGGCCAAGATTCAGAGACGATTACGGGGGAGGTCGAACTATGACTTAAAATCGTCTGTGAATCTCGGCCTTAGACCATATAACTATCGACGAGTTACGCGTGTTATTATATTTACAAACTTTTCTGCCACTTTTTGCAGGATCCTATTTCATTGCACTGCTAGGCAAAAGCCACCACTGAACTTTTAAAATGACGTGTGTATCTTAAACGGTAATTATTACTTAGTGGATAAATTGAAAGTGGAAGTCTTCATTATCATCATCAGCCTATAAACGTCTCACTTCGGGGCACAGGCCTACCTTCAAGAAGGCTTTTATGAGCGTTAGTCCACAGTGCCTAATGCGGATTGGTAGACTTCACATACACTTCATAATTTCTTCTGAAGCATTGCAGCTGCACTGCTGCTCACTGTGAACAGTATGCAGGTTTTCTCACGATGTTTTCCTTCACCGTTTAGAGCAAGACGGTATTTCCTACATAAGTTAGAAAAACTCATTGGTACAGTCGCCATCAGATATATCATAGCAAACAAGGTGGTCAAATATTTCTAAGCAGTTCTTAATTTCAATAATTTCTTTACGCATAACCTATAAAAAATATCAGAACGCCTAGAACATCAAATATATCTACTCAGTCAGGATGATCATAAACATCTGAGCAGTTTAGGAAAAAAGACCTTACTCCGTTATTATACATTTCGATTTTACATAAAATTGTAAAGAAATTTTTGAAAATTTGCTGTTCAGATATTTATGACACAATTCACGTTGGTAACATTTACTGTAATTAATTTATTGAAAATTAGCACTGCTCAGAAATATTGGACCACCTTGTATGCTACGATATATCTCATGGCGACTGTACATGGCATGTCGTCCATGTGGTTTCGAACCCTGACCCGCATGAAGTGGAATTTTAGCTAGTCCTAAATTATAAATAGGTAAGTAAAAGGAGTAACCTCCTTCTGTCAACATTTCGGAACTATCCATAAATCCGTTTTCCATTTCAATTTTTTCACGTATTTCGATCACCTCCTGTAAGTTGAAAAGATAGTAACCTAACCTAAGGCGCGGTTTATACAGAAGAGACGTGTGGCGGTGGCGGATAGTCAAAGTAACACAATTATAAACCTTATAGTACATAGCATAACGTCGTTTGGAGAATTACGCCCGCGCCTCCAGGCAACGTCACGAAACATTTTGACGATCGCTAATGTCAAATTCATACATTCTGTCATTGTCTACTAGCGTCAACGCCAATAGAATGTCACTTTGTCTGGGGGCTGGAGAGGAGGCGCGGGCGCGATTCTCCTTTACGGCAAAAACGACGCTATGCTACGTACTATTAGGTTTATATTGTGTTACTTAGATTATCCGCCATCGCCACACGTCTCTTCTGTATAAACCGTGGACAAAGTTTGCTTTGTAAGTAGGTATTGCCCCTTATTTTTAGGTTGCTTTGATTTGGGTTTATTTTTTCTGTCGAAATAGATTGCAGTTAGGTGCTCGAAAATTCAAAATAAGATCTAACAGTAGAAGTAGGTACTTAGTAGAATCCTTGGAAAAAAATACCTGATTAGGCAGAGCTGAGATCTGAGACCTGAGACTTGGTGCCGTAAATCTTTGCATTCTGCCCTAAAATAAAAAATAAAAGCAAAGTATAGTATGTTGACGTCAAATCCAAGTGTATTCTGTGGTGTAGGTATCTGTCACTGTAAAAGTCCGAAGTAGGTAGGTAAATCCTAAGATTTTCTGGTAAATCCGAATATTTCCTGGTAAAACTTAATTTACCATGGTAAATGTCCGAATAGTTCTGTTATAATAGTAAATTTCGAACTTTTGTTAGCATTCTCTCCGTAAAACTTTGGTTTTAACCCAGACACACGGTAAATGTTGAAAAATTTTCACGTACAGTAAGCCTCAAAAAGAACAGAAGTTGTATACATCGTAATGTTCTTTTGTCCACGTATACATCTTTTTGAGGCTGACTGTACCTATAAAAAAAATGATGACTCTTTTAAGCCGCTCCGGTAGAAAATTTTCAAATACACCTTTAAAAAATCATAAATTGTAAACTACAAAAAATTGCGGAACATATATGATATATGTGAAGTTTCCTTAGAGTGCGAATAGTGCGAAGAGTAACTTTTATATCAGATGTGAAGTGTAGGTCTTACTCTGGCTTGGGGATGGAACTTTTCAGGGCGCACTGGATGGGCGGATCTCGTCGGCGCTTGCACTTGTCTTCCTGACATCGCATCATCTTTCGTCCTAGGTGCCGATTTTGGTCGCGACTGTCACAAACAAGAGTTCAATGTATCAAGCAGGCAATGAAAAGGTAATAAACTCATTATTTGAGACCTTTGACTATTTATATGTGGACTGGTTACGCGTGTAGTTCTACTAACAAAAATTTCTGCCACTTTTTGCGGGGGGCGAGGTAACATGAAATCCGCAACTTTGGATTTTTTTCCCCATAACTTTAGATTCTAATTTTGAATCTTAAAAATCATGAAAAGTTGTCTCGTGTGAACCCCAAACGTTATAAGTTCGAAGTTATTATTTCGCAATTATAGGCAGTCTCGTTTAGTGATAAGGTATAAAATTGAATGTAAATGCACAAGATCAATTGTGCTTATACCGTTGCAGAGGGGAAATGTTACCGCAAGGCTAGTCCTTATAATAATTAGTCAAAGTTTGAGACGGAGGCGTGCGGTTAGCATTAAAAAAGATAAAGTTAGTCCATAAAGCACGTAAAAGGGGGGTTGTCTTCTAGTGTCGCTTAGGGTCAGTAGGTCAGTCTGAACAGATATCACAATAAAATTCACGTGTCACTGGGGGAGGAATGTCACCATGGATTCTCCATTCGCCAATTCTCCTTACAAGCATCGAAACTCGAAAATTGACCATGGCGGTCGGTAATGTCCGTCCTTCTTCTTTCGTATACGTTTCCGTCGATGTTTCCAATGTTTTTACTTTGTCCCTTTCTATCAAATGACGCAATTTCTTTCGTCTTAGGTATTACGCATGATAGAAAGGGACAAACGTAAAACGTAAACGTTGCAAACATGGACGGAAATTTATGAAAGAAGGACGAACATTACCGACCTCCAAGGAGTATTTTCATGTTTCACCGCTTGTAAGGTAGTCTGCCCTTCAGGTATAGACAATACCTACGGCACCTTCCTGAATTGCACCAAGTAAGATGTCACTAGGGTGAGTGGGGAAAATTTGTCAAAATACACTTGATTAATGGACTCCCCAAATATGTAAAATGCATGGTCACTTAACATAACTTATATGCTGACGGTTTTCTAAGAAGATTATGAAACCATCAGCTTAAGCAGCTAGAGTTGGTGTTCAGTTTGATGGTCTGATCATTCCCTTAAATACCGTCAACATATAAAGAAAAACCCTATTTGTGTATACAGTTTTGTTCCATGCCATGTCGTAGACTAAAAGTGTAAGTAACTATGTATCTTTTTAAAAATGGGCCTTGTAAAAAATTACATGGCGCTTTAGAGCCGTATAACACAAGCGATTTTAGAGCGTAGACGACGACAAAACACTATCGTCGCGATATCGCCTCGACATCGCCGCGACATCGAAACGTTATCGCCGCGTTATATCTGAGATCAATCTAGCGGCGGTGTCGATGCGATGTTGTTGCGGTGCAGTTGCGACATCATCCTACGCTCAAAGATAGCTTGGGTGATATGGCTCTTACAAATAAAAACGAATTGTCTTGA
This sequence comes from Agonopterix alstromeriana, assembly GCA_963924505.1. Lineage (NCBI taxonomy): Eukaryota > Metazoa > Arthropoda > Insecta > Lepidoptera > Depressariidae > Agonopterix > Agonopterix alstromeriana. Next base: position 12,203,604 of record OZ004667.1, read on the forward strand.
AAATAATAACGGGTAAGTATACAGGGTGTAAGGAAAAGTATCATTAACCTTTAAACCACATGCTCTACCCATTAAACTGAACAATTTTTACCATGGGAGCAACCCTGTCAGAACAACAACAAAAAACAGCTGTCCCATACTAAACTGCAATACCTAGTCGATTCAAACGAATAGGACAGCTGATTTTTTTTCGTGTTTCCTGAAGTATGCTCCATAGTGAAAGTTGTTCAGTTTGATGGTCTGAGTTCACCGTTTCAGTATTAGCACAACATCACAGAACTAACATCACCAGATCGAGGACGGCCCGTATTTTTGGATGCAAAGCGGCGAGTACTTTGAGCAGTCTCGACCTTCTGTTTCTGTGCCTGAAAAGAAAGAATGATTTACTTATGTTAGCTATTTTTACACCCTCTTAGAATTTGTTTCACTTTCCGTAGGTATAAGATAAAGTAGGTAGGTACAAGTAGCAGGTTTATAAATCTCATCGATGTGAGCAGTTGACAAATTTGAATAGCGATATAGCGCGCGAAATTATTCGAGTGCAAGCGTCTCTTTCTTACAAGCATAAGTTTACAATTAGCCATCCCGCTTCAATTGAAGGCAGGTCCGCAAAAAAAACGTATTTTTCATCAATATCTTTTCTCTTGGTGGTGGGGGGAAAAACTAGCATGATAATAATTTAGACAATATCATTTCCTATTTTTCAGTGTATTTTTTTATTTGTAGTGTTAATATTTTTTAAGTAAAACTTGAAAAATTTTTATAAACTTACCTATCTTTGCGCATGCAAAAAGCATTTTTATGATCGAGAGAAGTAATAACTATCGTGTTTTGAGCCACAGAATAATCAAGAACAGTTCATGAACAACAACATATATTTTTTCTGGATTAAAACAACGGCTATTTCATGCCTTAAAATTCAACCAAAAAAACAGGTCGGTTTGGAAGATCCAGCCCTTAACCTATCAGGCTCTGGCCACCACATTTACATTCAATAATGAACCTTTTACAGGGTGCAAGGAAAAGTAAGTGAGTAGGTATTGCAGTTTAGTATGGGACAGCTGATTTTTTTTTGTTCTGACAGGTTTGCTCCCATAGTAAAAGGTGTTCAGTTTGATGGGTAGAGTTTGTGGTTAAAGGTTAATGATATTTTCCTTACTTCCTGTAGATATAGTTTATGTATAATGTCAGTTACTTATATGTGGTCGATGAAATGAGCTATGCCTGATAAAGGGTTAACCAATCAGGATGTGCCACCTTCGCGGGCTCAAAATCCTTTAACGCGATTGGCTGAATGTTTTCGCGCCCTTTTCGCTGCTATTCTACTTTGCATCCTTTGATTAAAAATAACTTCGGGTTTGGATGGGGACTCGGACTCGGGTCCTGCGCAAACGAAGATTAAAGGCAGGTTTTGGATGATGACATTTTTGCGGCGCCAACTTTTTCGCACGCAAAAAAAGCACGGCACGCGGTTGTTTACACGATTTGCTTGAGAACAGAAAACCGTTCCAGCGATTAGCACGACGTTTTTACACGAGTCGAAAAATTCGTACGAAAAGTGTTTATACGGTGCTTTTTTTGTGCAGCAGAATTCGCACCGCAAAATTGTCATTGTATAAACCTGCCTTGACGAGCGGTACCTACCGATTATCTTCATGGTCGTACTGTACTGTATGGTATGCCAATTTCCCTCAACATCATCATCATGATCAATCTGTTCGTCTATTTTTAAAGACGATTTAAGAAGTCATATATTTTCACGCTTCCATTTCATATAAAGTTCATTATACAACGTGTTAATGAATAAACGCAAAACTGGAAAATAGTTTTTGTAGAATAGAATTTCAAAGTTTCAACATAGGTAAATTCTTTTTCAAAATATTAAATTGTTTGTTTAATTTAAAATTAACTGAACTCGATGTCAACCTACCGCACAGGCACACTCACCCTACTTACTACCAAAACAAGATTTTTTAATGTATCTAGGTATGATCACGCTAGGTTTTCATTCGTTGCTGAAATAATAACAAATCGTTTTTGTATGAAAACATATAACTTTATTTTTTTTAAATTAATAATAGGTATATTGAAATTATTGTTTCAATGCAATGGTATATTGAAATTATTTCGTTACAATTTTTTTTTTTTTGGAAATGACTAATACAGCGTTGCTCAGGGAGCAGTTACTGCTTTTTACTGCGGACTATTGGAGGGACCACGAAGGGTCTACCGAGCCAAATGAATGAACTTAAGCAACCGACCTAGGGGCACCCAGAGGGGTACGGACCTCTGCATAGGACGAAAATCTGTTGGGGTGTTAAACGTTTTGCGCTTATTCATTTTACATTGTATAAAGGTTAGTTCAATAAGTAGTTCAAGTATGTTTTACCAAGGTTTCGGCGTTACTATTATTAATCCTGTACTGCGGTCTCGTTGGCCTAAACAGAGGGAGACGTTGTGGTATGCGACACTTGGTGCCACATCTCTGAAACTCAATGGTTTCTGAAAATAATTATTGTGTTCTGATGAAAAGACGATTGATATCCACATTTAGTTAAAAATAAAGGCTCATAAAGTCTAAAAAAAACATTTTACAAGTTGGTCGACTATTACTCGTTAACTTAGAAAGCGGTAGCGGTAATAGTTTTCGGTTTAAATTCGTTATATACACTACTGCCATGTATTTTTCACGTATCCAGAAGCAACCGTTTAGCTGGAAGGGAGGGGGGGGGGCGACTACGGAACCCTAAAAAAATTACCGAAAAACATAATAAGACTTGCTGAAACAGTAAAACTATGGACTGGGTGATTTTGTAAAACTTTTCAAATATTCAGGGGTGGTTTAGACCATATGCACCTACTTATCTCGTAGAAAGTTTATTACCTTGTGTTTGTTCAGACGCCACTATTTGTGACATGTTACTTTACTTTCCCGAAATTTCACAACTAAAAATTGTATTTAAAACGCATAGGTATTGAGGATAATAAATGCCAATTGTAAAATACAAAAATTTTATCTAAACATGCATTCAAAAAGTGAATCAAATAAGAATTAAAATAAAATGTATCGTTCATTGATTGGCATGACGTGACAGAAGTTAATATACCTACAAAGAAGAATAAATTAAGATTTGCCAGCCATCGATCTTGAAGAATCCATTCCTGCCGTAATTATGAAGAAACCAGTAGAGGTTTCTTGGAGGATTGAGAAAGCAAGCTTTTCAGAGTTAGTAGCCGGATATCTACCGTAAGAACGCAACTTTCAGTTTATTAACATTGTACCAATTCTTATCAACTTAATCCTTCCAGAGTATTAGGCTGGGAAAATATAGTGGTCTGGGTTAAAAAGTTTAAATCGGGACGTAAAAAGTTTTTATTCAATGTTAAAAGAAACATAACGCCATTAAACATTTTGTCAGTTTTTGAATTCAGAACCTCAGTTGGACAATATGTCACACATAACAAATTACACAAATTGAAATATCAAAATTGAAAACGTTTTTTTCAACAACCAACGGTTACATTCTAGGGTTAATCTTTAGTTAAACGTCTGCTATGACGTCGCCACCGAAAACAGTAAAAGAGAAACCTCGTAAGTATACCAAGCTTACTACGTGTGGTTTGAATGAAGATGTAGTGGTTAAAGTAGAGAAGGGAATGCTTCAATGGTTTGGACATATTGAAAGGATGAATGAAAGTCGACTTACGAAACAGATATATACGGCGTGTGTGGAAGGAAACATTGGTAGAGGCAGACCTAGGATAGGATACCTAGACCAGGTCAGGGACGTCATTAAAAATACCAGGTTAAAAGTAGCCGAAATCGAAGGGAATGTATGACAAGATGTATGGACTTAGAGGAAGCAAGAGAGGTGTGTCAGATCCGCCCAAAGTGGAGATCTATAGTTTCTGCCTACCCCTCTGGGAAAAAGGCGTGAGTTTATGTATGTATGTATGTTGCGTTACGTTACGAGAATCAAGTCTGCGGTCAGATCATAGAATCACTTACTGCCAGTTGCACGTACGTTCATTAGAGTTAATCCTCCATTAAATATCTTGCTGTCACTTTTAGTCTTGTTGACGTAGAAAAAGCTAGCAAGAGATTTAATGGAGGATTAACTTTAATGAACATACGTGCAACTGACCGTTAATCTAGAAAATATTTTATGAGAAGTGGTAACGTGTCGCTTAATTTCATCTTTATAAGAAAAGCGTGGTTACGTCAGGACTAAATTGTCTTTTGAAAGGGCAATGCCATGTTTAATGTGATATTCTCAATGAAGGAGTTTCTTACAGATGCGCCACCTCCTCGCCTGCAGCCCCGTCAGACGGCCGCGTCAGCCGCACGCGCAGCCCGCAATGCTACCAACCGAAACCTCTCACTGCAACCCTCGCAGCGGCAGTCCCCCACACGCTTCCAACCAGCCTCGCCTCCTAAGGTTAGAACGTGCACTTTTCGTAATTTTTATAGAATTTCTCTAACGCTTCTGATTTCTTTTTAATTATAGAAACAAACGCCAGCTGTTTCACGTTTTGCTCAAAAGGCAGATTCAAAAACCGAAGTGAAGGTATCTACCCTACTTATCTACCTTTCAATGAACTGTTAGCTTTTTTTGTTAATAGATATTTAAAATATAAATATTTTAATGTTTCAGTCGAACCGGGCCAGTGAAAATGAAGTTTCGAATTTGCAATGTTTTGTGAGTGCATTTAATAAACAGTTATTACACAGCCATGTATTTGTTGAAAGTTGGTATTGTGTGTGATTTAGCTATATCTAGGTTAGGTTCTCAAACTCTAAATATTCTTAACATTTAGGAGCCGGCTATACAAGTTCCAGATACGTACGTTATCGATTCTCCATCGGACGTCCTAGTAGATGATGTTCCTGAAGTATATGCTACCGCTCAGGATATGGAAGGAGAGGGTATTGAAACGTCCGGTAAGGAGTGTGGGCTTTTGATGTTCTTAACTTACAGGATCCAAAATAACTATTAAAAGAATTACTTAAATTTTACTCAGAATCGAAACCCAACGAAGAATACCTCAACGAAACTGAGTCTGACGGTGGAAGTCCAGTGCCTGGTAAATACTGTTTTATAAATATATCTTTTGAATGATATTTAGTCAGTAACATTCGTTTTTTATTCTATTCTAGGATCTAGAATAAGAAGTCAGCCTCATACACCAGCGCCATGCAGCCGTCCGCAAACACCGAAAAGCTTGCAGTCGAGTCGACCTCAGACACCGTGTTTGGCTAGCCGGCCAACAACTCTTTCGCATTCTCAAAACCATCCTTCCTTCAGTCGACCGAACACGCCGCAACATACGACGCCAACTGTCCGACCAAAGACGCCGTCCTTGATACCAGTGTCATCGCCCACCAGAGTCCAATCACCAAACACTACAACTCGGCCAAAATCTCCCGATGGCGATATAAAATCCGTTTTTAGTGCTAAACAGAGGGAATTTCATCATCTGAAGAAGGAATTGGATATGAAACAAGTAAATGCGCGTGAACATTGTTGAATTATATCATCAAAATGTATAGATTTTTAATTGTATCGATGTTTCAGCAAGCGATATTGAAAGTATTCGATAATCTGCGATGTTTGCACGAACGTATGGTGCAAGAAGGTGGAACTGGCGGGGGTGAGGGGCTTAAATTGCAAGAATTGGTAGTGTTCAACGTGGGAGACTGGACGGCCGACGAGGTGTCGCAACTCTGCCGAGACGTCGCCGGTCCTACTGCCACCGACGGAGCTATCGAACTCATCAACACCGCTACACCTATTGGTAGGATATCTTAGTGATAGTCATTTTTAATACTTCAATCAAACCCCAGGATTTTTTTTTAAATACTTTCTTGCATTCTTTGTATATATTTCAGACGACACTGCTCTGACTGAAATAGATACTAAAGTCGGGAAAGTCCCATCGTGCTTTGCTGATCTTTGTCTACAAGCGTTTACGGCGCGCCAAGAAATAATAGATTGGGTAAAAGAACTTATTGGGCAAATGGTACGTTTTTCAATAAAGTAGGTAGGTACATTTGATGTTTTATTTTGATGTTTGAAGTGAGAATTAACAAAATGTACGACAGGATGATGGGCGCGGTGAATCTCTAGAACGTATTGCACAATACAACGCGCAAGGTCTTGAGCTCTGCGAAACCCTCCGTGAACTCAAAGCTCATGCTCATGATGCTGTGGAAACTATTACACAGCTTTCAAGGTAGGCATTAAATACTATTTAGGACCTTTTTAGTAGCTAAGGCGCGGTTTATACATAATAAGAGACGTGTGGCGGTGGCGGATAGTCAAAGTACCACAATTATAAACCTTATAGTACATAGCATAGCGTCGTCGTTTGGAGAATTACGCCCGCGCCTCCAGGCGACGTTACCTGCAGGCGCGGGCGCGATTCTCCTTTACGACAAAAACGACGCTATGCTACGTACTATAATGTTTATATTGTGTTATTTGGATTATCCGCCACCGCCACACGTCTCTTCTATATACACCGTGGCTAACACGGTCTAATAACAGCAATCAGGTAAATTTTTTATTTCGTCATCACACACAGTTATTTATACAGTGCAATCAAAAGTACAGTTAGCTTGGTTTCATTCTTAACTAACAGGATAACATTGATTTGAATGAAATAAAAAGAATTGCTGAAAGCTATGAGACATCCTGTACGCCTAATGAAGGCGTAAAGCTTTTATCAGGCTTAACTACAGCATTTCTCATGAATCAACTACTTAAATTACCTGACAAAGGGTCAATCACAACATTACTTTCATACGAAAGAAATAAATTTAGGTACATTACAATTACAGTAAGGTACAATAACGGTTATTTGACTTTAGCGACAATCCTTGTTTAGGCGAGCATGTCGTGAGCGAAGTGCGTTAGTTGCTGTTGGTGAGACTTTAGTACGTGAAATAGCAAGGCTTCGACAAGACCTTGAAGCGCGAACAGTTATTGTTAAAGAAATGCGGGAAATGCGCGCTGAAAATGAAACTGCTAAAGCGCTCGAGGTAAGAATACCACATTGATCCGATGACAAGAAAATATCTTTACTTGTTTTCAATTTATTGATTATAAATGAATTGAAAGGACTCACGTCGTGAACTGGAAGATGAACGCGCAACGAGGGCAAGTATGAAAGAAAAACTAGCGACCGCCGAATCTCAGCTCCGTCAATCTCGCGCGAGAATCGGCAAGATGGACCGACAACTACGTGAATCTGAAGCCACTATTTCTAGTCTTACCGGCTCCGTCAAGACTTTAGAAGACCAGGTATTTTTTTTCATTTCTAGTACATAACTAGTAAAAGAATGATTGTTGGTAGGTAATGTATGTAACATACCTTATGTGAAAGTTACTGTTAAAATGTCATGTCATATTACTAGAGCCGCCAAAAGGAAGTACAACTCGAAGCTCGTGCAAGGAAACTGAAAGAGTCATTGAAGACTGGCGAGGTAACCAGCTCTCAAATAGCGCATCAGCGTGACGCACTACAGGCAGAGTAGGTGATTAATTATTTTTGTGGCTATTTCATTTAAATATTCATATTTGAGATATTCCATCATATTTATTCTAACAGAGTACAAAGCCTCAAGGACCAAATTGAAACTATAACAAATTCTCACAAGACCACTGTACAGGATCTCCATAAAGAAATAAAAGACATAAGATCTGCTTTAGAAAATCAACGACAACTATTAGAGGAGGAAACGGAAGTGAGGAAATCTGCTGAAGCTAGGATATTAAAATATGAAAACAGCATTGAAGATTTGAGATCTAAAAACATAGAGCTTGAAAATAGCAAATTGAATCCCGGTAATGAATTTTGTAAGGATTATGTGTTTAAGATTTCTGTTGGACTAAAACATTAAATACTAGAGGGTAAAGTAACTATTTATTTCTCATTCCATAATTTTATTGCAGAACTACCTACAGAAAGAGAGATTGATCTGTGGGCGGAGCTACAAGCTACTAAAGATACATTGAGAGTGACCGAAGACGAAGTGACCACATGCAAACGGGAGAAAATCCGATTTTTGGAGACTCTCACCAAGATAGCTGTGATTATTGACTTTAATCCACCTAATATGTTTAACATTTTCTTACAAAAAATTTACCTTCAGTTTATGATACTAGAACTTTCTTTTTTCAGTCATATATTCCAGATTACTTTTTACTGCATCAGAAAGGTGATCGCCGTTGAAACAGATTGCTTCGTATGAGCAGCACTTAATTTTAATGAAAATTATGTTTTATAGGAAACAGAGAATAAAGTTGGAATGCAACAAAAGCTAGCAGCTGAACTTCTTAGCAAGGAAGAAATAATCGGCAAAATGCAGACACAATTAAGAGAACTGACCAAAAATATTAAATTGAAGTAGGTAAATAAAATATTTAGGTATGTATATAAAAGTTGGGTTGCTTGCGTTGCACAATATTTTTTTTCTGCAGTGAGCAAAAGGTAATCCAATACGAGCAGTACGTTAGAGAATTGCAAGCCCATAACCGTGCAGTAGCCAATTGTCAAGAAGCGCCCAACGGCATCAGCTATCAAGATTTGCAACAAGAGGTAAGTTCTGGGAAGTGATTTTTTTAAACATCTACCGGCTTGATAATATTTTATTTTTATTTTATTTAATATGGCATACCAACAGTACACATACAAATCTATTTCCAATACATATAAAGAGGTGCAGGTGCAGTACAGGAAAATAACAATAATAAGTACAATAAAATGGACGGGAATAAAATGTTATGACCTTGGATTTAAACCGATTCAGAGAGTCGTGATAAAAGATTGTACAAGCATACGATGCTTTATTTTCCGATCAAAATTCCTAGTTTAGTCCTTTCTGAATTATATGGCGTGCAGATTATGAACCTGAGAATGGGACTTCTGGAAGCTGTACATCGTAACGAGGAGTTGTCAGAGGTTCTAGCGCAGAAGGAGCAGCAGCTTGAGCAGCAAGACAAGACTTCACGTGCCCAGGCAAGAGTCATCAAGGTTACTTTACCCTCGTTACTAATTCCCCCATTGGTAATGACTTTATATTTTAATTATATAGATTCCTTATATTGGTACGAGTATCGGGATTCAACGAACCTACTTTTTGTCTGCTGTGTAATTATAACTATACTCCATTCAAAATAGCAACGAAATTTTTTAGGCTATTTTGCATTACAGAAACAGAGATTTGAAACACTTCCTCTCTTATTCTTAAAATAGCTTTAGTAACGTCCAAGATATTATGTCGGATAGTATATGTATCCAATAAATTAATTACATTTGGTAATCAGAATTGGCCAGAAAGCTAAATAGGAATCGGAAAATCTCGTCGTCCTTATTTGGAATGAGGTTTAACGGACTTTAGCCTGCGACTTCGATAATTCCCTTTAGAGGTCAATTTTCGAAAAATCCATTCTTATTCCTACCTGCTTATCTTATGCTGGCATCTGGCATGCAGCCAGCATAATAGGAAGGTAGGAAGTTTGATGTTTCTATCTTCATCATATTTGATGTCTCTATCTTCAGTGGTTTAGGCTGTGCGTTGTCTGTCAGTCAGTCACGGAACTGTTTTTAAGTATCTATAGAATAAGAGATCAATGTTCTATGGGCAACATAATGTCATTTTAAGGCAGTGACTTATTTTTTTCCTTCTGTATTTTTTTAACTTGCGAAGTGATGCAGGTTCGCGAGGAGCTAATCAACATGTTAAAGAATAAAGAGACTGAGCAGAGTAGAGAGCTAGCTGCATTACAGCAAGACCTTGAGCATCGTATGAACATTGTTGACAAAGTGAGACACATACACAACTATCTTATTTAATTATTTTTTTACAGCGCAGTATAAGAAAGAGTATGGTATTACAATACGGTCACTCCCTGCCCCCCACCAATTTTACCTTGGCCCCCTTGTGGAAGACGGGTGGGAAGGGAATGGTGTAGTCCTCTCTCACTCGAACTCACTCGGTATCACACGTGATTACATCTTCTTGTCAGTGCGAGGCCGTTTGTATGAAGTGGTAGAGGAGTGTCCAAGGTGTGACTATGGTAATAATATTAAGTACGAGCATTAACTCGCGACTTCGTCCGCACGGGTTCCCGTCAACGTAGCGAGATAAATGATATACCAGATTTTAAGTGTAAGCATAAGCTTTTAAACAACAACAAAATCATCGAAATCGGTTCAGTAATTTTCGCATGATGCGCAAACAAAAAACAGAAAATAAAAAAAATTGTGATTTGGAATCATATACAATATCAAATAAAAGAATTGACACCTAAAATAAATGAAATTATCGTAACTTTTTCCTTATATCAAAAAGTATGTAAAAAACTTATGTAAAAAAGTATCCTATGTGTTAATCCAGATCATATTCTATCTGTGTGCCCAATTTCAATAAAATCCATTCAGTAGTTTTTACGTGAAAGAGTAACAAACATCCAGCCATACTTACAAACTTTCGCGTTTATAATTATTAGTAGGAAGGATGTACAAACAGTGCCGTAAATAGGGCGGTGCCCAGGCACAGGGCGCAGACCCTGGGGGGTTCGCTAATTTATTTTTAATACAAACGCGCAAAGCTTGTCACATCTGAGTCGTATTTCTCCGTGTTTCGAGCTCACTCGATTTTTAGTAACATTTTTAAACTTTCTAACAGTTTAAAAATGTTACTAAAAATCGAGTCTGGTCTGGTCGAGTTCTGGTCACAACTAAGTCTCAGTGCTGTGAAATTTCGGGTCTCTTCGCTCGTTTTAGCCTTTGAATATTGTTTTAAGCATTCATAGGCTAATGGAATACATACCGCTGCCGTTTTGAATCTTGGTTGGTGAAATATCGAGCTTGCTGCACTCGCTCCTACCTTTGAGTAGTAGTTTGAATATTCATAGGCTAATGGAACTCTAACCACCCACTACCGTTTTGAGTCTTGGTATGTGAAATTTCGAGCTCGCTGCGCTCGCTCCAACTTTTGAATAGTGGTTTGGGCATGCATATACTAATGGAACTCATACCACCCACTACCGTTTTGAGTCTTGGTATGTGAAATTTCGAGCTCGCTACGCTAGTTCCAACCTTTGAATAGTGGTTTGAGTATTCATTCATGGACTAATGGAACTGATACCAACACCAAATTGAGTCTTGGTGTGTAAAATTTCGACCTCGCTTCATAGGCTAATGGGACTCATACCACCTTTTTGAGTCATGGTGTTTAAAAACTTCGAGTTCGCTTCGTTCGCTCTGTTTCTTTGCCCTTGTCTTTCCTAGAGGGACGTTTTCACAGAATTAGTTTTCTTACCTAAAAACATTTAGGTACACTTTTGTTTCGTATGACCGCCCCAATACAATTAATTCACTTCCTTGAGACAATTTTTCGAGGGCGCTGAAATAGAAGCTCGCACCTGACGCATAGAAGCCTATTTACGGCACTGTGTACAAACATGTATTTGCAGTTTTATAATAGTAGTCTTCTACTGAAATAGGTGAACAAGCAAATAGCTGCAAAAGCTGAAGAGATCCAGGAACTGTTTGCGACTCTGGAGAACAAGCAACAGCAAATCCATAGACTGGAAAAGATCGTGGTTGCGTTGGAGGAGCAGCAGCGTCGTGCGCAGGCGCAGCGCACCCGCCATGAGGAGAAGATCGCCACGCTTGAACATGAGCTGGCTGCTGGCAACCGTCGTGAAAGGTTAACATTGAATAAGTATGAGTAGTAGGTACTTAAGAGGAAATAATTTGTACAAAACGAAATTCCGACCTAGTTTGAACATAGCGCTTTTTCCTGCCACGAGGCACCGCAATCCTCAATCTCTTCTTGTTCTTGATCAAAAACAAGCCCTGAGATTGGGATAGAGATACTCCCACAAACTACTTGACATTGGCGGAAATGCAGTGCTAACGCACTCTATACAAATGTTTTAACTGACATTTTCAACTACTTCCATCTTTACACCATTAAAAAAGTGGTGACGATTTGTTCAGTAGGTAGGTTACGGCACTGCTATTATAGTGGATATGAATACGACACATTTAGAATGTAATCTGCTACTCATTCGGGGAATAGTCGCCAGCATAATTATGCTACACTATTCAAATTTTTAAGTAGATTTTTGCTCATCGTGATCTCAGAGGCCTCCCCCAAGGATCATGCTCGGCCCTTATCCAACGGGGGCCGTTACCTTCACCAGGTCGTCGGTCCAACTTGTGAGAGCCTACCCACAATGTGTTTTCCGTGGGCCAATCGAGAATACTTCGGATTTCTTTTCTACGAGTTCTTAACTAAATTGCCATGTGTAGTATTTTGGGCTATGTCGGCTATTGGTTGCCCTGTGGACCTCTTCATTTTTGATTATCCCTTTCCATTGATAACCATTAGTTTTTCTTTGTTTCAGGAAATTTATTTTCTTCTAGAAGTCTAAGAAAAATTTATAAAATGTATCAGAATTGGAATTTGTGTACACGTTTTTGTTTTTTGTTTCGTTTTTGTGATTGTTTATTGAATAAAATTGTAATTATAATAAATTCACAAGTTGTCGTATCGTTGTACCATACGTACCTATAGAGGGGGCCCTTAGTACCTATACAGGGGGTCCTAATTGAATAAAATTATAATTATGATAAATTCATAAGTTTAATGTTTATCATAGGTATGTAGGTATGTACACAGGTCCTTTTTGAATAACATTTTAGGTACACATCCACCCCAATGGGACACAGGCATGTATGTATATGTATGATATACTCACGCCTGTGCCTCATTGGAGTAGGCAGAGACAAATTGATCGCCATCGGCTCCGATCCGGAAACACCACCATTGCTTTTGACATTTCAATGGTTTTTATAAAATTGTAATTATGATAAATTCACAAGTTGTCGTATCGTGGTATCATAGGTACCTATGCAGGGGGTCCTTATTTCTAATGTGACGGATCCACGGACATACCTAAGTAGACAAAAAGACATTTCAAAGTAGGTACCTTCTTTTGTTTATTATCCATCTGTGCAATTTACACACGGCGACGCATCAAGCTATTCTAAACCATCATAAGCTGGCCGCGCGTAGGTAGAGCAATGTATAACGTCGCGCGGCCAGCTTATGTTGGTTTTGTATGATGGTTGCTTGATATGTCGCAGTGTGTACCTAAATTCATTTTCGAGCGGTGTAATAATGGACCAATTAGGTAACGGAAAAGCGTGACCAAAGTGCGGGTTTATGTCACGGAGTGCTATAAAATATTTTATACGTGTTTGAAGTGTGCACCTAGCATACCCAACACCTTTTCTAGCTTCCTGAGTTCCTACATATAGACAATACCTATGCCACCTTCCTGGTACAGTCGCCATCAGCTCCTGTAACATGACAGGGGTGAGAGCGACACAAGTCACTTCTAAACGTCAAATTTAAGTGAGATGGCGGTTATCTCCATAGTATCTCACTTAAATTTGACGTTTAGAAGTGACCAGTGTCGCTCTCACCCCTGTCATTTTACAGGAGCAGATATGTCGTAGCACGTACAAGATGGTCAAATATTTCAGATTTCTGAGCAGTGGTAATTTTCAATAAATTCATTACAGTAAATGTTACCAATTATATCTAAACGTGTATCGAGTCATAAATTCTCATAAGCCCGAGCTTATAATCGTCATAAGCTCGATTGGATATCACATTATCGCGCGATTGCATAGGCAATCTCTCAAGTAACTCTTACGTATGTACGTTTGAGGATCAATTACTTGGATTGATGAAGACGAAACGATATCCAGAGAAAACGACCAGTCATGCCGCCGATCCGTTTTTTTTCAATGTTTTCTGTTTTATTTTTGACTGTAAAAATTGTAGGCAATCGACATATCTAAATCAAGCATGATCTTAAAAGTCGGCATGCAGCGACAAAATGTATTTAAGCAAATATTAGTTGTCTTTATACGAAAGTAGGCATGGTGCGATCTGAAGTAGGTAGGTATGCAATTTTAATAATGTAGTCTTTACGCTACAGATCCTATGTACCTAAATATTGAATAAATAGGCTAAGTGCGATAGTAGGCATCCCGCTACGAAATCAAAATAAGAACTGCTTCGAAATGTTTGACGACCTTGTTTGCTATGATATATCGGATAGCCACTGTACCTACTTATAATGGTAAAGCCGATTAAATGTGAGCAAAGCCAGCTCATCCCTATCATGGGACTGCTGGAAGACATGGGTCTGCTGGAAGAAATCTCTTCAGAGATAAGCTCGCCCTTTGTACTTTTCTATTATGCTGTATTCCGCTGATCTGCATATCCGTGTGTACAATAAAGTGTTAAAATAAAATAGGCTTCATATTGTACAAGAATTTAATTGAGTTTGGCGCATGTGGTGACATTAACCACATTTTCCTATCTTGTCCCCTCTTTGACCGATCCTTCTTTTTTGATTCCCTGGCTTAGTTACCCATTCCATTTCCTCCGTCTATGCCTTCCCTTCTTTTAAGTAATGATTTTCAGATTTATGAAGCTATATCTTTATTTATATATTTAAATGACAACAAAATATAATTTATTTTAAACTATTCTGTATCCAATTTAACCTATTCATAATCCGTTTTCCTTTTTCCTTTATAACGTTCCGTTTCCCTACCTTTGTAAATAGCAAACGGAACAAAATGCCAAGCAAAAAAATTTTACCGTTAGATTTTTAAGAACGAGCAAGATAATTAAGTAAATGCTAAATTTTTGGGGCTGTTGCTGACAAGTTTTATTTTGTTATATTTCTATTCTAGGCTCAAACTTGTTATTTGCCCATCAAACGAGAAAAAACGTTTTATTTATTAAAGAGATAGACAGTCTGAGTAATACAATAAAACAGAAATGTATATAAAAGTCTAAACTGTAGTCAATTCTTAATAAGTTAACCCGGGGTCAAACAGCGGTGAAAATGACGTGCTTTGTTTCTTAAATGTGTCATCAATGGAGAACAATATACCTAATGAATGTGATCCCGGTTGATTCGGATTGATACTCACGTAAAACTTCCTTTGAGTATTGGAATGTGTGAACCACCGTCGCATTTCAAAAGTTATTAGGTTAAGAATAGAAGCATTGCAAAATATTACTAAAGACAACGGCTTTAAGGGCTAGTTCCCATTGCTTTTCCGAAAGGACAAATATTTCAACAACAAATATTTGCTACATGACACCACCATGGCTGCGTTCAGTACCTTCGGGTGCGGTTGTTTGGTTGTTTTTCACTCTAAGGTGCGGAACGAACAGTTGTTTTTTAACTCGCCAAAAGGTACGGAACGATCCCGGTTGTTTTATAACCTAAAATTTTGACATTGACAGTTATTATGGACTTCCAGATCTTCCAGGGCTTCCATCATTTCCAAATACAATAAAAACTCATCTTCCATGCTAGAGAATCAAAAAGTGCGTAAAAATAATTTGAACAAAACAAACTTTTATTCAAAATTAGCAAAAAGTCAAGTGACCACAGATAATCAAAACGTCAGAGTGTTTTTTAACCATCTAATTTGATGGTTAAAAGTTGCAACCCGTCAGAGGTACGGAACGGTTGAGTTGTGACAACCGAGTTGCAAAGGGCGTTTTTTCACCGAGGCTCTGAACGGCGTTAGTGCGAAAAGTTGCACCCAGAGTGCACTCTGGGCGTAGGCTCTGAACGCGCCCCATGACATGCCTCTCATTAATCTGTGGTAATGGTATATTTCGGTGTGTTCCGATTCATAAAAACAGTGCTGTGATCGATTACAGCGCTAAAACCCGTTTCATTTGCGTTAGCGCGCCGACAGCGCTGATAGCGTTCTACCAATTCGGAACGCTAGATATCGCGCTCACACCGTTCACACCACAACATTCAAATATTCACATTATTTTCTTCATCACTAATCGTTATTAAACTTTTATTCGACTTTTTTAGAACATAATCAAACCCAGTACTACTAAAGAAACCTAAATCGAGACCTAAACAAACCAAAAATATAGGACAGCAAAACTGTCAAGCGTCACTTTTGAAAATTCGCTCAAAAATTTACTAGAACAAAACTATCAAACGTCACTTTTCACAACTCGCTCACAGTGCTAACGCCACGAACCGTGAGCACTGTTATTGCAAGATGGCGTCGGTAGTGACGTCATGAATGACGTCACGTTTTCGATTGTGGACGCGCTCACGTCAAATCGGAACGACATTTATCGCGCTCACAGCGCTGTCGGCGTAATTCGGGACGCAGCGAAAGAGTATAGTAACTTTACCAAAAGGAAAAGAGAACCTACTCGCGCGGTTTCTGGAAACCCAAATTGAAATCATCTATCCTTATTACAAATTACCCCTTCAGTTGATTGGTTGGTAGTTAACCAATGGACGGTTGACTGATTACTATACATATACAAGGTGTTACAAAAATACAAATAAACATTTAAGGGGGTGATTTAGACCATCAAACTGAACAACTTTCACTATGGAACCAATATCGAAATCGCGAATAAATAATCTGATGCTCCATACTAAACTATAAATCTACTCGAGCTAAATGTATGGGACAGCTGATTTTTTTCTTCGCGTTTTCGATGTTGGTCCCATAGTGAAAGTTGTTCAGTTTGATGGTCTAAGCAACCCCCTTAAAAGCTTTAAATTTTTATTTTTACTTTTGTAACACCTTGTATAGGTCGGTAGGTTACGTAGGTATAGTTAGGTATGTATGCCTAATATTACTTTCTTTCAATGGATATACTGCCTTGGCTTTGGAATGTCTCTTTATAATACAATAGGTACCCTTTAAAGTCACATTTCGAAACGAGAAGCAGGTAACAGGACTCATTCTTCGAAGAATCACAAATAGCTTAACATAATCATTCCACACGCAACACGCAGCTCTGCCATCTTGATACAATGAGAGTTGCCAGTAGCTAGGACCAAACTTACTGTGTGGTTGTATAAAAAATTACCATTAGATGCTTTTTAAAAAGTATTTAAAAGTATGCAAATGTTTTTATTTCAATAATAAAAGTTGTGCTGAAAAAAAAATTGTGTAATTTCATTAACATACTCTCATAGCGTTTAAGGGACTTTTTAATTTAAATCATTTGTGTTTTTGTTTATTTTAATGTTAATCTGTCTACTCATGTTTATTACTATAACAACTGATTAATATACAATAAATAACTGCTTATTAAAGTATTAGATTGATTATTTAACTAGGGGAATTTTACCCCAAAAAAGCCGAATACCCATACTTGCACTTTAACGACATTTACTGTGTTGAAGAAGTACCTAGTTGTCAGTTTTAGATTTGGGGAAATTCTATAGATGGCGTCGTTTTCTATGTAACTTTGACACATAAGGTCACTGTCCCGCCACTGGTATATTTCGTATTCGTATATCGGATTGGATTCTGTAGTGCTTTATTTTGTATATTAATTTCTGTGGTGTTTACATCTGAATATTCATCGGCTATTAGATCTATAAGACAAATTCAGAATGTCAGAAAGAAAAGTATTGAACGTAAGTACCAATCAGTATAAATATAACCTAGGACGATCAAAACAAATTATCCAACATTTATGTATTTATAATCCTCTGAAATGGTTCTAATGCGAAGCTATTATGTTTTTCCAGAAATACTATCCGCCGGACTTCGATCCGTCGAAGATACCTCGCATGAAATTGGCTAAAAATCGTCAATACACAGTACGACTTATGGCCCCATTTAACATGCGATGCGCCACTTGCGGCGAGTACATTTACAAAGGAAAGAAATTCAATGCCAGGAAAGAAGATGTGGAAAATGAGGATTACTTGGGTATAAGGATTTACAGGTTTTACATAAAAGTAGGTATCAATTGGTAATAATTATTAACATATGGCCGCTATAATATGTTGCAAGTTGCTAATAGCTTCCTCTCACTCGCACGAAGGAATGAGACGTGCTTATTTGCGTGCGTAAGAAGAGTATAGCAACATATTATAGTGCGTGTCTGTGACAACCGTTATAGTGCGTCCAAGACAGCTCCGTGATTTTAACAGATCGTTTTAGATTGATTATTTTACTTTCTGAAAATGTTTTAGTAAAAATTTCATGTTAAATGTTAATAATTCTCGTATATTTTTAGTGTTTTATAAAGTTTATATGGCTCAAACAGCTTTAAAAAGTACTATTAAATCTCTAAAACCTCCTATCCAAATCACAGAGCTATCTTGGACACACTTAATAGCTGTTACCCACGACTCTGTCTGTGTGGCTCTTAAAATGTATCCTAATGTATTCATCCAGAACAAATTCTATTTTTCATCTAAATCCATTCAGTCGTTTTTGCGTGATTGAGTGACAAACATCCAAACTTAGACATTTATAATATTTGTAAGACTAGTTATTAAAGCGGCTTCGTCTGCATTGAGCATAACAAAATTTACTCGTATTACTTCTGTATGCCAAATTTCATCAAAATCTGTTCAGCAGTTTATGCATTATCTGACCATCATCACCAATTTTCACAAATAACATTAGTAGGTCTTACACTGCATAGAGTTGTTGCAGAAGAAGTTGTTATGGTAGGTGGTGGCCATATCGGCGCACATCCGGTGAAGTGCAGGGTAGAGAATTTTCCACGGCCAAACCATTATCAACTTTGCTAGCGTTGATATAACAAGAAATCAACTACTGGTCCCCGAGAGCATTGAAGAGACTTGAGGCTGATGTCATTTGATAGTATAACAGAAACTGCACTGCCTAAGAAAACTCAGATATCATGCACCTTTTCTTGTAAAACTTTAAATCAGGCAGGACTTACAGACAGAACCACCAGTGCGTCGGGCCCCCCACACAATGGTATTTCACTCTTTTTTTTTATCCAACTGCGCCAGAAGGAGGGTTATGTTTTTCGAGCGTATGTATGTCTATTTCTTTGGCACGGCCTACAGCTCAAACGGCTTGATGGATTTTGACGTGTGAGGTGTCATTGGATTCGTAAAAATCTTAAGAGTGACATAGGATATATCATTTCAAGAAGGTGTCTACAAATTAAAAAAAAAAGGGGGGATAAAAAATTATTTTGTGTTAATAAACTTTTTTATTATACAGCATAGCATAAGCATATGCTCACGACTATATTCCCCAAGGGGTAGTCAGAGATATTCTGAAACCACAGAACATCCACGTGTCACTAGTACCGAAACTCTGTCCAGTGTGATGGGTTTTTATTAAACAGGGTCCTTCTAAATATGCTGAAATGTTTTTAAAGGGATGATCAGGCCATCAAACTGAATAACTTTCTCTATGGGACCAATATCAAAATCGCGAAGAAAAAAAACTGCTGTTCCATACAAAACTGCAAACCTACTCAAGCCAAATGTATGGCACAACAGATTTTTTTTTACGACATTAAAATTTTTTTTTTCTTGTAGTAGTATCTGCGTATTAGGAAGGAGTTATTGAATTTTATCGAATATTCACTTATTTTATTACTTTAATTTGTCAATTGACATGATTTAGACCTACATAATAGTGTTTTTTTTTAATACTACTTAATAAAATGTTAAGCCTGTGATAATAGGAAAGGAAAGCAAAGGTACTGAAGAAGGGTTCCATTCTTTGTTTAATTATTTAAAGATTTAAAACCGTTGCATTTGTTGTTAACCATTCCAGTGTACCCGTTGCTTGCAAGAGATATCATTCAAGACTGACCCAAAGAACACAGACTATGAAATAGAAGCAGGCGCTACGAGGAACTTCATGGCTCTGAAGCTGGCCGAGGAGCAGGCCAAGCGTGAGGAGGAAGAGCAGAAAGAAGAGGAGGCCAGCAATCCCATGAAACTACTGGGTAAGTGATAACATATTAATTCTTTCAACCTCTTTATTAGATGCTAACTTAAGATACTTCCTAATAAGCCGATGGTTCTGTAAGGGGAAGATCAGACCGTCAAACTAAACAACTTTCTCTATCGCACTAACATCGAAAGCGCGAAAAAAAATCAGCTGTTCCAATACATAACTGAAAACCTACTCTATCCAAATGTATGGGACAGCTGATTTTTTTCGAGATTTCTATGTTGGTCCCATAGAGAAAGTTGATCATCCCCTGATAAAACCATCAGCATATTAAGTTGGACCCTGTAGAGCTAATATACTTAAAAATAATATATCAAGCCGTGGTCACACCCCAGACACTGTATGCAAAGGACAGAAAATGACGAGATTTGCATAGATTCAAGCATATTTTACACAGCTTCACCAACAAAAGTACACACTTCTGCCACCCGGGCGCTGCGATCCATTTGTCAGTTCCCATCACCACTTCGCACATAGCCAATATGAATAATTTTCGACAGCATAAACTGAAATATCAGTTCACCCGCCTAATGTTATTTTCCCTAAATACCTAGACAGTAAAAGGGAACATTTTCCATTTATTACTGACTTTTTCGTAAATAAAACGCATTGACGTCCTGAGATTATATTCTATTTGTATCGAAAACATGAATGCTAGCGTGTCAATTGTGGTGTCTATCTAGACAACTGGTAACCACGAAGTAACCAGAGAGGGTGAGGTAAAATGTTGGTGGGAGGTAGGGAGTGTCCATACTGTATCTAGTACTAGATACTCTTATACTGTTCCCTGGTGGTTTACGAATACTCTAAAATACATAAAATGTTTGTTTAAATTATTCTTTTTTATATTAGAGGCCTATAATGGGATACACTATTCCTTCTGACCACCCCAAAAGTGATTATTATTGTGAGGTTATGTACACCCGGCGACATAAAAAGCTACACAAAACCAACATAAGCTGGCCGTGTGTAAGTTTCATAACGTATAACATCACGCGGCCAGCTTATTTTGGTTTTGCGTAGCTTGATGTGTCGCCGTGTGTACGAGTATATATTTCTCATGACAGGTACAAATCATAAGCGTTACCCACGATTCAAGTTACTGCATGATCATAATTGTTTTTTAAGAGATTTTAAAATGTTTTTGCTTCTTTTCTTTTGCAGAAATCAGAACGGAGCAGTCACGTCAAGAAATCGAATTGCTGGAGAGTCTAGAAGAGCTAAAGGAGTTGAACCGGAGGCAGAGAACAGTTGACTATGAGGGCATGTTGAAACAGTACCAGCCGGAGACCGCAGACGAACGCAAGGCTCGAGAGGAGAAGGAGGATAATGAGTTTATCAAGTGAGATTCATTCCTTTTTGTTCTACTTTATTAGTTTACTAGTGAAGATATTATTTGGGGGTTTGGAGCCTTGACAGATTTGCGCCTGTGCCACTTAAACCATCGCTGGTCCTTTGTGAACGACCTTTTCAAAGTTCCTTACCAATCCCTACAGCTTCCAGAAATCGAAGTAGGTTTTTGATCGGGACGGTTTTTATCTCATCTGGTGTCAATACCTGTCTACCTAGGTGAGCACTACGTTTGTACATCAGGGGGCCACAATCACATAGAAGGTGCGAAGAGTTTCCATCTCCTCCATGCAGAATCTGCAGCCGATCGTATCACTTAATTTCAGTGTGTGCTTGTGCTTGTTAAATTTGCAGTGGCTTGTGAGTGACCTTACGATTGTACAAATTTGATCCTTGCTGAGGGCAAGGAGACTGTTCACAAGTTTGCGATTATATCCTTTAATAAGTGCTAGTGAAACTACTGAACTAGTGAACTAGTGACTGTTGTGTGGATGTTCTGAGGTTTCAGAATATATCTGACTACCCCCTCGTATTAGCAGTTATATCTGTGAAAGTGGCCGTATCTCTAAAATAATCTGTCATAATCACAAAGCTATTGTGGACGCACTATAAGGTTAGTTTTTTGGTATTGTAATGAACTGCAAAATAATTGTTTCAGATCAATAAAATTCGGCAATTCTTCACAAAAGGTGGTAGCAGAAGAAATAATAGAGGAAGTAGACGAAGAACCCCCAGCTAAGTCTTCAAGAATAGAAGTGATACCGCCCAAGAGTACAGAACCAAAGAAAATTGAATCTTGGAATAGAAGTGTAGGCGTTAAGAAACCAGCATTGGCCAACCTTGTGAGAAGTAAAAAGACTGAAGCAGTGACTAAGGACGTATCTAGTGAGATAAAACCAGCTAAATCAGAAAGTAAAGTAATTTCTACAAGTACAAGTCAAGTATGTTCTCGCGCAGAACCGAAGCCTGCTGCCGCGTCAGGACTTTCACTGCTGGCAAGTTATTCGGGCAGTGACAGTGATTCACAGTGAGTTATTTTATTATTTATTGATTAATGGTGTACAAATCATGTTAAGGTCTAACGTTATCTAATAAATGACATTTTAATATTGAAAGTTTTACACAGTTTTCCTCACTACACAATCAACAGTAAAAAGGGGTATTTTACTGAAATGTAAGATTCAAAAACCCTTTATTAAGTACTTAGTCGGTTTTGGTAAAATTGTCGTTTATACCACATGAGTAAATAAAATAATACCCTACAGAGACAAACCTTCCAAGGAGCGCACAAATTGATCACGTTAATCGCCCGCCAAGATTTCCGTTGGTCGAGCCGGTTTCGCCAAGGGTGGCGTGTATGTGATGTCGGCGTCGCGTCGGTGAAATTTCATGCTCACATAGCAAGTAGAATTAATACTTATGCCTATCGTAACGTGATTGTATGAAGCTTTTTCTCTTTGTGGTATTTACCCTTGTGATTATCACACTACATACTACCTCTTCGGTGACTTCGGTTACCTACAGTGTACTTGATAAGGCAACTTATCGGAATATATAGGTGTTTCGATCTTCATTTTATATGTTTTACGAATAGAAGACATAATTTTAAGAAACCCAGTTAATTTTTATTGCGATTCATCGAGTTTATCAATATAATTTTAATTTTAAATTACTTTGATCTGTAATCTCTAAATGCAAAAATGGTGGAGAGCAAATAATTCGAACTCCGTGGAGGAAAGCTACTGCTTTTTAAAAAAAAAAAAAAAGTTTCCTGCCTTCTCTTTCTGACTCTATGCTGAAAACAGAAACGGCAACATTCTGACATTGTGAATGTATTTTTTTTCTTAATGGCCAGTTATTTTAAGTTTACCATGGAGTTCACGGGTTTTCCAACTAACAACAATTTTAAAAATAAAATTTTTAAAAGAATCCTTTCATATTACAATCTCTAACTTAGAAAATATTATTATTGAGACAATTATCTCGAAATGGTTTTCGATTCAACCCTCCAAAAAAAAAGGATGAACACAAGAAAATTCTAGTTTGATAGTTTTCGAGATTTCGTTAATTTTTTAACATTGGAAAAATCGCCACCCTGCGCTTAACTTTTAAACGTAGTAGCTACAAATATGGTTTTTTTTTTAATATACTTTTCTCTGTACTGTTATAAACTCATCTATCTCATGTTTTCTGCTTGACATTGAGTTTTGGGACACCTGTATAAATAAATTCAATCATTATTATTATTATAAAATTTTTACAAAAGATTTCGCTCAAAGGGCAAGCACGTGCTCTTCTCGTTTTTAATACGTACTAACAGGAACAGCGACACGGCGTTTCGACAATCATTCATGTTTATGCCGTAATTTTACGCTAGGTGTCGCTTGATGTCTGTTTTTCTTCTTAGTAAAAGATTGAGAGACAAGTGATTCGCGAAATGATTACGGATTATGAAGCCGTAGCATACTGTGCGTGATACGACTATATCACCTTTTTACTCAAGACGAAACGGAGAACGACGGATTTTCTAGGGTTTGGTTCATTATCTTTCGTTACTTATCTACTTTCTTTTAGTCGAGGGCTTTTCAAAAATGTTATTTAATCCTTTTTCGATTAAGAAGAACGTTTACTTCCGTCGTGGGATTTTTCAAAATTTTAAATTTGCTTTTTATCCCGTTCGTTCGCGCGTAAATAGAAAGAGAGCTATGG
Organism: Agonopterix alstromeriana; assembly: GCA_963924505.1. NCBI lineage: Eukaryota > Metazoa > Arthropoda > Insecta > Lepidoptera > Depressariidae > Agonopterix > Agonopterix alstromeriana. The sequence continues at coordinate 12,227,517 of OZ004667.1, forward strand.
CGCGATAGCGCTATACTACGACCGCAGATTAATGTTTATTAAAAAGTAGTTTAAATTTTATTACGCTCTGGTAACATAACATACAGCTTTCGATTTCAGTTCACCACACTTGCCGTGATATTATTTTATAAGAATGTTTTATTAGATTTTAAAAAATAAAGCCAATGGCCATACAGGAGATGCAAGGGGTACACCAGGACGCCGCCGGGCCCTAGGGGGGTGTGGAAGCCGAGCCTGAGCTGTAGGAAGTTGTTAGGGATTCTAGGTTAACCGACAAAGCACTGGCCTTAACTGAGTCATATTACAGCTCTTTGTTGTTAGTTTGGAGAGATGGAGTCACAAAGTCAGTAGACAGTGAAAACTGACTGGTCGATGAGGAACCTGCTGGACCTGGGTGGCTAATATTGCCAAAATAGTTAGAATGATAGCCATTTGCAGCACGCTCAATCTACCGCCTCAGTGTAGTCTTAATTGTGATAATGTTTTAATCTAAACAAGACGGCTGCAGATAAATGTCAATCTTATAATATTTCAAGTAGCTCAATTTCGTACGTCTCAAATTATGAAATCCGGTAGTGACACATCAAAACAGGAATCAATGAGACACAATTATAAGTAGACAAGAAGTGCGGCGGCACCAAACCAGCTTATCTCCCGGCGCGGTGACAATCGGCTTAGAGCGCGCAGTCAAAGCGCCAGATTCCTCTGCCCTTTGTTGCGACGCGACGCCCTACCAAGTTCCATTTATTATGGTGTCAAGTGCATTCACACAGCGGGTTTACGTGGCGCTTTCTTGTTTCGGTCTGATACGTCTACAGGTTGATCGGAAAATTTATTTATTCTTTTGTTCTGTTGTGAATTTTGATGGCTCACGTTATCCTTCTGCTTAGGACTGAAATATTATGATGATGTGAAAATGTACAGGGTGTAAGGATAGACGGTTTTATTAGTTTAAATGGTGATTATACTCGTTATACTGGACATCTTTTCCCAAGGAACCTATAGGAAATTAGCAAACAAAAATGTGGACTTGTCATATTAAACGAAATCAGACGATCGAACGTTTATTTGAAAAGTTGAAAATATATTTTTTTGCGAAATACCGTAGGTTACTAATGAAGTAATGAAGCTATCTATACTTCCACCCTGTAGCTTTGACCACTACCAACAAAGCCCAGACATCCCTTAACTCCTGTTAACGCTTTTCCGTTCAATGCTTTGGTAGCCGACCGTCAAAGACTAAGTGATCTAGATTTGGTCTGGATTACCAGGACATTTTACTAATAAATGGAAAGGAGAGTATGTAACTTTAATTACCGTACGAGGTCATTTCCTTCTCTGGTTTCTGAATGTCATCATCCTGTATTGTAAGGGATTTTATCAAACTCGTACCTACCTGCCTTTTTATGGAATTAATTGATTGGAAATTGCTGTTGAATGCATTTTGTGAACGAAAATAGGGAAGAATAAAATGATTTGTCATGATCCCTACAAAAAATGTACACTTTGGTATTATTTTTACTGACTTATAGATCTATTAACAATGTCATGGTGTTGTATTGTTTGCGATTTACGTATAAATGTTACCAAACAAAATAGCGCAAATTGTATCGTTTGCATTGACCATTTGGTATGATCGTGTGACCAACTCTGTTGTCACAAATATTTATTGAACAATATACCTCATAAGTCATAACTCCCCTTTTGTTAATTCTACAGCGAGTACTTACATTTTGCAATTCAGAAAATTTGAAAAACCGACACAGTACGTCTCGTGTGTAGGAATGCAGATAACAAAGAGACTTGAACGTTATTGTGGTTTAATAGCTGGCCCCTTAAACATGTTCAATTTTCATGGGTATCATTTTGCTAACAGGCCACGGCCACGCCTATCTGACCGTCAAATTAACAAATTAATATTTTTCTACACTCTAGGCGGTACCTGCGGATTCCTGCAAATCGGGTCTAAACAAAAAGCGCATAGCTCACGGTCTTCAGACAAATACGGCTTGTATCCCGATTTTTTCATCGACATAAATATAGTTTTTTCATGGACGTAACGGCTTCGAGCCGACACGTAGGAGTTCGGTTCTGAGAAGTGAAGTTGTCGCGGCGCCGGGCTCGGCCGCTCCGCCTGCCGCTCCCTCACTGCCCGGCTAATAAATAAAAGGCTGCTTGGGAAATATTATGTTACGTCTCGTCTCGAGATGTTTTTTGGACGAGTGCATGCAGGCAGCGGCGACGGGTGCGGTGGTCGGCCGCCTTTAGCGGTGGCCACCCGAGCTCGCGTAATACCCACTTTTCACTACAATGTGAAACGCGATAGCCGCAACTTTACTTAATCGACCGAAAATACCTACGCAAAGCCATTTCTTCCATTCCAAACCTATTAGTCTATGTTTTCTTTCAAGTTATGTAAACAATTATACCCTTATTTATCTTTCGGTGCCCTTTTTTGTCCTCAATGCTATTCCCACATTTAGGATTATGTGGTGGGAACATGCAGTCATTGTACGATAAGTTGTGAGACATAGTATAAATTGTTTGTTAGAGTTTATTTTATACAGAAAATTACATGGTTATGTTGGTATCAAGTTGTAAGTACTATAGCCTATAGATTTGCTATAGCCTGCAATAACATAGAGACATCCGGTAGGTGATCTAATTTATTAGCGAATGGTTGGTTCTGTTTGGGTGAGACGCTCGTCCTCGTTTGCCCACAAGACCAGATACGTGTCTACATATTCACATGTAGTTTTTATTGGCAACGCCTGCAGACGGGACAGCATTCCATTTCTTCGATCAAGACCGATGCGGTGATGGATAATTTTATTTAAACGTTAACTTAAAGCGATTGCATAGTTTATTGCGGAATGATCAGCACTTATTGGACAATCGGCGGCACCGGATGCCGCTTGGTAGCCCACATGATTGATTAAAAAGCCGCATGTTATGCATCCCACTATAAATAAAGTTGTTAATGGAACGCGGCCCTCTAGTAATTGGACCTTAAATTCCTTCGTTTTAACCTGAGATTCCCAAACTTTCTCCAGTTATCACCCCTCTTAAGTAAATCCATTCATGCAGCCACCCAAGCCCGATAATTCATGGTGATCCATAATTTCACCACGTAATACGTAATATTTTATTTAAAGATTGATTCCATTCATCGCATATTGCTAGCAATTCTTATTGTTATCTAACTTTAATTGAAACCAATAATTATGTGTAGTATCCATTTTAATTATATATAGGTGATGTACATTTCAGTGTGCTTACCTATCTATTTTTATATTTATCACATACTAGCTAGAGTTTACCTGCTACTTCGTCCGCACAAATTATACTAGATTTTAAGTCAGATCATACATACGCTATCAAACAAAAAGTTTCATAAAAATCGGTTCATTAGTTTTCGCGTGATGCTCGCACAAAAAAACAGACAGATAAAAATACGAAAAAAGTTGATTTGGAGTAGACTCCTAAAACCCATATCGTCATCTTTTTTTGTAAATATCTTCAATGTACAGACACACTTCTGTTACAGTTTAGTTTGTAATAGTTAAGATTATAAGATTGCAGTTTATATTTATTTAAATCTCACTCTCTCTGGTTTAGAAAGGCATATATCTAATACAGTAACTTTGAGAAGTACTGACTAAACACACACAGAGCCTTATCGTCCCTATACCACTCACAATCCTCTGAAGACTGAGGAAGGAATCTTTGTGCGGAGCGTAAAGACCGGTATCTTTCACACAATCCTCTCTGATCCCTCTCTTCTTTTTGTTATTAAGATAATCATTCATAATGAGAGGGTTCGCTAAATGTTGGTCGGTATGGCCGTTAAATTGATGCCCATCTCGTTTCAATTACTTCTCAAGGTACAATGAGGAAACGAAGATATAATTGCGTCACATGATCTGATGATGGATAGTGTTCATTTATTTATTTAAGCATTGTTATTATTTTCATGTTTTTAGTTAAATGCAAATGTCATGTAATGTACTGACGAATTTTTAAGGGCATGATGTTCAGATCAGCAAATTCAACAACTTTCAAAAAACAAATCTGCTGTTCCATACAAAACAAGTATAAGACAGCAGAATTTTTCTATATTTTTTTTGCTCTAGTGAGAGATGTTCAGTTTGATGGTCTGATCAATCTGATCATTCTGTTAAAAACCTTCAGCATATTACGGTGAACGCTAAATTCCCTATTGAATATATTGTCAAATAACTACACTCAAAATGTAGAGAAACTCGTTCACCAATAACATCTATTTAATGTCTCCTAAAATCTGGTTTCAATATCTGTAGTTCAACCAAAAAAACGTGTGAGATAACTTGAAAATAGCTAAAAATTCCAATGTGAACAAGTGTACGAAGCGCACACATAAGAATGAACATAATAACACAGACGAGTTTACAAACAGAAGCGCTCATGTGTGTGTCAGTCAGCTGTATGCCATACGAAGGGCTTACGCGCGCACACAAAGAAACATCTTGGAAGATGTTCCATTCATAATTTTAACAACCACTCATTATGCTTCGGAAGAACGAAGCCCTCAGGGATTTGGGAAAAAATGATACGACCTCACATTTTGCGGCCTCTTTGAGTTTCTGTAATAAAATTATCATTCTTAATGCTATTATTCATGTACAGGTATAAAATGGCGGTTAAAGTTCTTATTATCTACTTGATACAATGTCATAATGCTTGAAAACACTTAGAAATATAGATTCAGAAAACAAACAGCAAAACGCATTTGTGGTTTTATCATAGAAAACCGTATTAATGATTACTAAATGCTTCTATAATATGATAAATGAGAATCATTTAACCCACATACCCTCTGCAAATATAATTAAGTATTTATAATATACAAAATAATGTTGAACAGTGTTGAAACATTCGATATCATTGTAATTTTAGATTTTACGGAGTCTGAACCCTTGCCTGTACTTTTAAATTAGCCAGTTATTTTTAGCATTTGATGATCCGAGAACAGCTTTATAACTTTGCTTTTTGAAATTATGTTATTATGGCCACCGGTTATAAAGGCAATGCGATTATAAAATACCATCGTGTGTGGTTTGTTCATCACCGGAGGCCTTTGTTTGACGACGCACAAAGGTGATGCGATCAATTAAAGGTGAATACTAAATATGCCCCTATGCATCCATTGATAGGGTACCACCTGATAATGGTTTTCCGGACTACTTTCTTTACATACTTCGAATAGAGGGAATACCTCACTCAAAGTTGCTATCGCTATAAAGAATTACGCTCTAATTTTGGAATAACGTATACATTGTGTTATGATATCATGTACTTACAACATAGGTACCTATTACGAAGTAAATTTTTGAAGCAGTGCGAGATAAGACCCCCTTGACTGACTTCTTTCTGCTACTGCGCAACTTTGTAGTTGTATTACAATTACTGCTTACCCCAAAAGGGTATGCTTTTGAATGTTTATGTAAATAATGTTTACTATGTTTACGTACGAGATTCTTGGTCTTATTCATCGAAATACAGGGTCCAACTTAATATGCTGACACTTTTTAAGGGAATGATCAGTCCATCAAACTGAACAACTTTCACTATTGAACCAACATCGAAATCGCGAAAAAAAATCAGCTGTCCCATACATTTGGCTAAAGTAGGTTTGCAGTTTTATATGGAGCAGTTGATATTTTTTTCGCGATTTCGATGTTGGTCCCATAGAGAAAGTTGTTTAGTTTGATGGTCTGATCATCCCGTTCAAAAAGTGTCAGCATATTAAGAAGGACCCTGTATAAATATTATGTCAAAAAATATAGTTGTACGGTATTCAGCGTATCCTTTGTTTTCGTGCAATATTTATGTGTATACATGCGTATGGCATTCCGATGTCATAGTGTCGGCCGCAGGAGTGAGCTGATGAATATTCAGAACGTGTGCACCATCAGGTTCACAGAACGTCTGAGAAACTGCCCATTAAAATTATGACAGGCCATCTACATTCCTGAACAACAAAGCCGACCTACGATTAAAATAACACCTCCTTCGTAGAACGTATATCCATTTTACTTCACAAGGGTCCGTAACGTTTCCGCTGGGGTCCGATGATACCTTTTTTCCGAGCACCGATGAAAAAACTTGGCGTCCCATTAACAATAAGATCAAAACTAGCCGCGCGCCACAATGGTCGGCGAGCGCCAGCCTCCGGTCGCTGTGGAGACACTTCCAGGAATCGCGCCCTTTTAAAAAAGATCCAACTCATCCCGGGCCTAGCCTGGGCGTGCAAGTTGGCGAACTCGCATTCCTGGCCCCGCGGCCTCTGCTGTCTGCCCACGGGCGCCGGGTTGTCGTCCTTCGTAGCCTTCGAGTATGTATACCATATGAAAGTGCTCAGAACATATATTATAGGTGTTGTGATGAAACACTAACAGGCACCTATCCTGAAAACTGTTGATCAGATAAAGAATATTACGTGAGATATGCTGCAGAGCAAGTCATGATGATTGACGTCATCATGACATAACATAGAAAACCATTTGTTGGTAGATCATGCATAAGAATTATTTAGTTTAATTAGAAACAAAATGTAGAACATTGAAAAAATGAAAAATAGACATCCCGATCGCTCTATCGTAATGTAATATGATGCCTCTGCAAATTTTACAATAAATTATATCTGTGCACAAAATGTGCAACAACCGATATTATAACATTGACGCATTCACCGCTATTATGCAACTCGGTTAGTGTCATTGTCGGGTGGAATGCAAAAAAACATTTCAACGATCATACAAAAGTAATAAGGTGATTTGGGGATCCATTAGTGAATGCCACCGCGACGCTCCCACGCTCGATTGTCCCCAGTCCTGTTGGGAGGTTTCTTTACTTCAATAGCCTCCACTGTCTCATTGAGCGTGAGAGCCGATTTGATCCTTCGATAAATTGACCAGCAACTATCTTTTTTATTCCCATAGTCACTGTATTTCGCATTTGATCTAAATGACGATGAATCAGTAAAATTTCAAAGCTTGAGATTGAAGGAGCACAACAATTTATTAATTTTGCGGGGGTTCTTTCTTTAGCAGACAATCATTAATAGCTTTCCTGAAGGCATTAGTCTACCAGAATCTCGAGAAACCCTGCTCAGGACCCCCTGCAGTTGGGACATGAACATCAAAACAATTTGTGAACAGTTCGTTGATCCAGAATATTATGTTCCAGTGCATAGTGCGCACTCAATACATTGAGATAACTATAGATGCGTCTGTGTATTTAAGATCCTGAAATAGATTATGAATATTATGTTATGATAGACTATTAAAACATTAACATGTAAGTAAGAAAAAGTGCACAGATGCCAGTAAGATAGGAAACAATGTATACCTTACGAAATTCCAACTGACTATGCAAACAGTTGCCCAGGCCCGTAAAATTTATAACACAAATACAAGTATAATATGCGCCGCGCTCGCCGGGAATGCTGTCTTCCCCGTTTTATTTTCTTACGTGCCTGTATGCGTTTGCGCACACTGCATCGAGATCGCCTTTGTTTCTCAGGCGGCGCAGTTTTATTCCTAAATTGAATGCTATTTGTTTCAAATCCAATATTAATTTATAACTTAGTATCAAGAATTTAACGTTGGTTTATTTTTGATATAGGTCGCATAGTTTTAACAACCTCTATTATCATAGTCAAAGTTACCGACGTCCAACGATGTGTGTGTCTATTCTCCATTGCCCTACTGGCGCAATACAAGTACAGTTTGATGTATGAACGGTACAGTTGATATTACAATGAGTCCGATCGCTTATCGAAAAGCACTGACCTATGGACTGACGGGCGAGCGATAAATGCATGGGAAATGCAATGCAAGTCCATGGGAATTGGGTAGTGTGAATTATTCAAAACCCTCTCTTTGTCACCATAGCTTTTGAGATATGAAATAACGGTTGAAATTCATCGATACGTACCTACTACATACATGTACTATCTAATATACTATTGTCGGATACGGACTGGATAGAGAGAGTGTGGAAGAGTTTAGAGGAGATCGTTGCCCTGCAGGGGACAAACAGGTTAAAAAAATCCGTTTTGAAAAATCCCGAACATAGACTTTGTGTGAATTATAGTTACTAGTAATGTGGTGGGATATTTCATGTCGTATTGGATGATGAATTGTAGGGTGTTTGATTTGAAGAATTAAAGTTTAGGGAAAAGTTTGCTGGCGTGCTAAGAATATATTTACCACCAGCCTATCCGACCAGTAGCTGAACAATTCCCAAGGGGCACCACTAAACTCGGCTTTCCTCAACCTTCAACCGGACCAGAGGAAGTCCCACTTCTCACACTACGTGTACCAGTTCTTGGTGTTCACTCGAGAACTCAGACACCTTATCAGTTATCAGTTCTTCGGTAGATCTGACTGAAGCACATTATCGCATGGCCACAGGCCACACAGAATACAAAAACTTTAGTTACTTTACCTAACGTGATCCGCCAAGAAGACGATCTTGGCGGATCACAGTAAAGAAAATTAAAGTTCTTGATATAGCTCTGATAATTTGCGATGGTTCATCAGCTGTGTGGCCTGTGGCAAAGTGCTTCGGACCACACAGCGTGCAAGTTTCCAGGGCCATATGTCAAGAACTCTAGTTCTCAAACGTTATCCGCCAAGATAATCTTATTAGAATCCAATGTGTATCTGTGTATAAAACTATGTTATTTTTCCAAAAAGGCGCTCTGCGATAGGTATCCGACGATTTTGTTATTACTAATATACCTACACCACTAGTTTATAATTACTAACAACATTTTAAGGGTGTATTCAGACATGGAAACTAAACAACTTTTCTTAAGGAAAACTGGACGAAAAAAGAAACAAAATGTTTGGACGTCCCTTAGAAAATAGGTCGAGTGATCCACACTGTTGTACGGGAGGTTCACAAATTTTCTCGTTTTTCGACCCATGTTACTTAGGGAAAGTTGTTTAGTTTCATTGTCTGAATACACCCTTAAATTTTGTTAGTAATTAAAAACTAGTTGTGTATAATTTGTCCTTATGCGTTTTCCCACGATTCGCCATCGGCAGTCTGAATTGCGCAGTGCGTTGTGTTGTGTTTATGCCCTTCACAGAATGGGCGGTCATTTCGATTCGAATAATGTAGACATCTGCCTTTCCGTATTTATAAATGCTAAAAGTAAACCTACAATTACCACACCTAAATAAAGCCACTTACGTTACTCAGGTGCAGCAAGTTTCTAACCACCCCGAAAAGGTATAGTTTCGATGTGATAAGTATTGTATGTGTGTTTATACCGGAACGGGAGCGGTTTTTATATCGGGAACTAAAATATACCGATTTTAGACCTACTTATTCGTTGTATACCGCATCACTGTTTTGTTGGGTGATAAATTGATAATTCAATATTCATCAGTTTAATAAAACCCAGAAGAGTTGTTTTTGATATCTACCCATATAGTTAATCTAGTTTCGTGTTACAGATTAAATGTAACATAATAATCACGTCATATTGTACCCCATTCAGCTGATTAGGGCGCCCCTAATTTCGCATGACGAGGCAATTGCGGCGAATTTAAGGCACGTGACCACTATTTGGTGGCGTAAAAGTATCACCAATCATTGCATTCAGTTTATTTATGTCCCCAATTAAGTCATCAAGAACCCCATGCGGGTCGCTTGATTGAACTTTAGTATCGTTGCGAAACTGACTCATTCGCTTCTAACCTCCTAAAATAACTCGAAAATCATGAGTATATTTAAATAAATTGTATTGAGTCTATGTCGATAAGAGCTGGAAGGCGACGCGACGCTACTTCGTATCCGGTGCCTACAGTGATAAACTACTATTATGATGCAAACAAACATTAATAGCATGCTATCAATAAAATACTTCTGAGAAAACACATAATCACTTTACTTTCGAAACTAAAGGTATTTACAAAAGTAAAGAACAATGGCATTTACATTTAGTTCTTTTGAAAGCAATAAACCAGCGACAATTCCGTTGAAGCGCCACCGCGTCGAGCCATCCGTCTCAATTCTTAGTACAATACCAAAAAATGTTCATTGACAACGTACTTCCCACCGAGCACATGTTGACAATCCCTGGCCACCCTCCGTAGAGAAAGGTAATGGTCAGTACACAATGCCAACCGCCTCGTCTGGCGCCAGCGTGTTGCAGTAATGCCTCAAAATAACAATACAATGACAAGACAACGACTATAGTGTCTGTCAGATTTAAGGTACTCCACGGGATATAATGTAATTACTGTAATAACATTTATCTTTCCATGAAGTACGGTCTTTAAGTGACGTTTCCAGTGTTTGAGGAGTCTAGATAAATTAATACCTAGACATTGACTGGAATGCTCCAGTTAATAATCGATAATGAGTGGAAAGTGGAACATTGACGTCACTATTCACTTTCGCTGTCGTTTTAACTCGGACTAGATATTAATACCTACTTTTATGTCGATATTTTAGTTAGTACAGAAGATGAATGAGAGTACTCACTAGGGAGATTTATCGATACAATGTGAGTGTAACAGTCGAGAGAGGGCTTCCGAGGAGAACTTACCATGATCAAATAAATGGTCTTCTCCGAAAAGGATAAGTGCGTAGCACCCTCCGAAAATTTCCTGAAGAGATGTATGAAAGTGGATGAGGCGAGAGAATGTCAGAATCGTAGAAGCGTAAGTAAGCCGTAGTCTCTGCCTGCCCCTGTGGGGTAGTGGCGTGAGTATATGTGTATTTTAGTAAATGACGGCGTGGTAATTACTACTATGGCACAGGTCCGGCACTCTAAAGAACGTTTTTGAATTTCGAAATGGCGTCTGCACATGCGCACTTTGTGCAAACCGTCCATGACATTGCGTTTAGGATTGAAAGCCACGCTTTGCATTTAACGTCATCGACATTTCAATACTTTTAATTGTTCGTTCTATTATTAAAAATAGTATTTGAGCTAAAGATTATTGAAAAGGTGAATTTAGCGTTATTTTTCAACGTTTTTTATGCACATACACATAAAATTGTGTCTATTCAGACACAATTATTTTTATGTAGTCAAATCCAACGGGTGCACTCCCTTGCTCGGCTTCCCTCAAGTTTCCCAGAAAGGGTGAGGTGAGGCGGGGTATCTGAATTCAGAGGGGGGCGGGGAGTGGCCGTTCTGTATGTAGAACTATATACTATTACCTATTCTGTGACTATTGCTTAATATTTGGAAAAAATAATGTAGGTGTAATTTACTAATGGTCGAAATTTCCAAATAACGATATTGCCATAATTTGAACACTAAACATAACGGTAAGGGTCGAACAAATAACTACCAGCCCCCGATACCTGTCCATTGTCCAGCAGGTATACTTTGCACCACACTTATTTTATTATGCGCTAAACAATCGAGAAGCACAGGAAGTGATATTATCTGACATTGACATTATCCAAGAATAACACTTCTCTTCACGTAGCACTATTGTGAGGGTTTTAAAAGGGTTCCATGGTAAATATAGCTACTTACCAGTTCATGGAACTTTGTGGTCACTTGAAGCTTAATTCCTTTAAAAAGCTGGCTTTGGTCATTTTACCTTTGGGAATTACTACTGAAGATTTATTTGTCAATGTTAAATTTCTTGTTCTCAAAGCATTAATGTATACATTTTTAGTCTCGTCGTTAGGTTATATACATATACTCCATTCAAAATAGCAACGACATTATAAGGCTATTTTGCATTACAGAAACAGAGATTTGAAACACTTCCTCTCAATTATTCTTAGAACAGCTTTAGTAGCATCCAAGATAATTATGTCGGATAGTATATGTATCCAATAAATTAATTACATTTGATAATCAGAATTAGCCAGAAAGCTAAATAGAAATCGGAAAATCTCGTCCTTATTTGGAATGAAGTATAGGTATAAAAATAAAACGAAAATATGTATTAGGAAAATGTAGTGCATTAGTGTTGGCGTCGATAACATTTCAAAGTTCTTTGGTTCTAATACAGGGTGTAAATGACAGCCTAGCAAATACTGAAACGGAGAACTCAGACCATAAAACTGAACAACTTTCACTATGGAGCCTACCTCAGGTAACGGGAAAAAATATCCGCTGTCCCATACAAATCTGCTGTACCTTCCCGACTCAAATGTATGTGACAGCTGATTTTTTTTCACGTTTCCTGAGGTAGGCTCCATAGTGAAATTTGTTCAGTTTGATGGTCTGAACCACTCCTGAAAGTACCGGAATGGTAAAAAAAATCATCCGGTATTGTCTGATAAGAATTTTTTACGTTACCTTCCAACAATCAGCAGAATCCTTGGTGGTCCTTGAAACATTTCGAGGGCCTTTTAAATCGAGAACACGAATACATCGTCTTCCGCCCTTGCCGCTTAGACAAGAAAGTAAAACATGTTGTTTCGTAGAATTGTTTCGGCGCACAAAAAGGGGAATTCTCCGAAACTACAAATTAGTGAATGAACGTGTCGTTTTGCATAAGACAATGTATGCAGCATGTGGCAGGGGAAGGGCCGGGGGGTAAAGGGTCAACAGATGTGACTTTACGCGCTCATTCACTTGGGCTATTAATGGGCCCATTCAAAGCATTGTCTTGCATATGCACCGGAAACTGCATCGCGACGGTCCCGCCTCCGGCCTCCGCTCCGTACTCGACAAATTAGCAGAAACGATTATTATTATAATATGCAACAACATTTGGCGGTTTATGAGTGCACGGTATGCTGTTGGAGCTAAAGTTTTACAATCTAGAAAATAATTAATATTTTTTTTATATCATGTCCTTAGATTCTTTATTGTCTTTGATTAAAGTAAAACCTAACGTAAGTAGGTAACTAATTAAATCTATACAGTAATATTTATATTTTTATCCAAAATGCCAATTTTTTTGAAAAATACACAGACACAACGTTATTAAGGTTATAAACTCTCTACTCTACCTGTTATGAAATGTTATCCAAAGGTTGCAGGGGTTGCTACGTTTTTCGTAGCGCTTTTCGTAGCACTGGTGCTACGAACTACAACCTATTCATTTTCGTAGAGGTTTCTAGCTTTAACCAACCTGTTACCTTTATACACCAACTATTTTTTATACCAGAAAAATTTTAAGGGCTTATTCAGATAAACAACTTTTAAGGAATATATGGGGCGAAAATCGAGAAATAATTTGGACCTTCCAAACTAAATCGTTCTGCCAATAGACTTTCTATGTTAGGTCCAGAAATTCATTTTATTTTCGGACCATGTTCCTTATCGAAAGTTGTAGAGTTAATTTCACGTTCTGAATACACCCTTAACATTTTTCTGGTGTACACGGTCACATATTACATATTAAACCGGGTGCTTCAGACAATCAAACTGATCAACTTTCACTACGGAGCCAACATCGAAATCGTTACAAAAAAAATCAGCTTTTCCATACATTTGGGTCGAGTAGCCATTGATGTTTCTTATAGAACACTGTTTTTTTTTTCACGATTTTGATGTGGTCTCCATATTGCACAAAATAATGTTGTTTATTTCGGCGATTTTCAAAGTTTTTTTATTTATTATTTAAACAATTAGTATTACTACATTGCATTTCGTCCCTACCATTGTGATTGGGACTAGAATATAATAATTTGTGTGACAAGTAGGTATGTCACTCAAATTAAAATTACTATATCGGAATGCCGTGAAATTTCTCCCTCCACTATAAACAGTGTTAGGTACACGCACCACCCATTGCGTTGCGACGTGTTTCAGGCCCGACACACTGACGCTCCACCTGATAATTGACTCGTCCGACCTGTCCCGGCCACCCCTTCCATAAATATTTCCCGATCAAATTATTATGCGCTCTAAAAAATGCCACGAGCCCAATTCTCAGAACTTTCGACCCAGGGCGGTTCTACAATAGCTCAAGAAAGAAATACACATATCTTGACAACCACACGTGTGAAAGAGATGTGTGCTGAATGGAATGAGGTTCACCACATTAGACGGGGCGAACTGTGAGAATTACTAGAAATGCATTTATTTATTGACGTTAGTTGTTCCGTTATTACGGTCGGTAAATAAATAAATGTTGCGTTTATCGCCTAGCGAGGATCTTTGACGTGGGAGAGGCTGGGACGCCAAGTTGTGCTAAACGATACATCCGTACCCCAGGACTGAGACCGTTATACATACAGATTCTACTATAATATACTAGCTGTTGCCCGCGACTCCGTCTGCGTAGACCTTAAAAAAGTATCCTAATCATATTCTATCTGTGTGTCAAATTTCATTAAAATTCATTCAGTAGTTTTTACGTGAAAGAGTAACAAGCATCCATCCATACTTACAATCTTTCGCGTTTATAATATTAGTAAGATGTTTTATTTCGTATCGTTATTCCTATGAAAGTATACCAAACGGTATTTACTTACCGAATAAATGACCCACGAGAAAATAAAAATACCTCTGAACATATTTTAGGTGCTCCTTTTTTTGTTCTATAGTATGTATGGAAAAGTATCATTAACCTTTAAATAACATACTCTACCCATCAAACGGAACAACTTTTACTATGGGAGCAAACATGTCAGACAAAAAAATCTGCTGTTCCATACTAAACTGCAATGCCTACTATAAATAGCTGATTTTTTTTGTTCTGTCAGGTTTTCTCCCATATTTAATAAAAGTTGTTCAGTTTGATGGGTAGAGTATGTGGTTTAAAAGTGAATGATACTTTTCCTTACACCCTGTATACAGGGTCCTTCCTAACATGCTGACGGTTTTTAAGGGGATGATCAGACCATCAAACTGAATAACTTTCTCTATGGGACCAGCATCGAAATCTCGTAAAAATATATCAGCTGTTCCATATAAAACTGCAAACTTACTCGACCCAAATGTATGGGACAGTGGGATTTTTGGCTATTTCGATGTTGGTCCCATAGAGAACGTTATAAAACCGTCAGCATATAAAGAAAGACCCCATAATTATGTTCATAACATCAACAGGGAATTATAGAGATTTTTTCAACTAGACTAAACTTTGAGAACAAAATACCAGTTTAGTTTCAACGAACGACTACAAACAGTACAATCTATTAGTGTGATCTCGTGCAATTATAAGTCTAGTGTTAATTAGTTGAGATGAGAGCGACATTTTTGCCGCATTACGCATCATTCGCTGAGCGGATCTGTGCCCACTGGACTCTACACCGGTGTTGCCAGACCCAATTTTTTTAAATCCGTAGAACTACAGACTTTTTTTAATGCTTTTTCTTACTGTTTTGAAGTAAACTAACCCAAAACATTGCTCTTGGCGAAGAAATTGGAAACTTAGACAAGTTTAAGCGAGAATTATACCCCAGATAACATAAAAATCAATAAAATTTACTCTTTCTTTTCTGTTCTAACTTAACTTTCCTTTTTATTACTTTCATTATCACTGTCTTGTGTCAGTACTTTTGCCACACATGGTACAGTTAAATATTTCTGTCGTATGTATAGGGACAGAAAGTAGAAGGAAGAAGATGGAAAAGAGTAGGAACGAGCTATATTGTGCCATATTTTAGGAAACACAGTCCAATACACACAAAATGTGCACGTGAATTGATTATGATATTTACATTCTAGGCCGGAATTCAGAAGATATCTAAAAATTCGTAGATTT
This sequence comes from Agonopterix alstromeriana, assembly GCA_963924505.1. NCBI lineage: Eukaryota > Metazoa > Arthropoda > Insecta > Lepidoptera > Depressariidae > Agonopterix > Agonopterix alstromeriana. Next base: position 12,243,209 of record OZ004667.1, read on the forward strand.
TCCAATGAAATCCGTAGATCCGTAGGTTAGGCTAAAATCCGTAGATCTACGGATAAATCCGTAGGTCTGGCAACGCTGCTCTACACTTCATTGTAAATCGTGAGAGTTGCGTTTGTCCTCGATAAATGTATGAGAGAGAAAAGTTGAGAAATATCACTAGGATGCATATTCCAAGGATGTTTGTTAATGTAACGAAGATTTAATTCTTAGAATAGCGGCGCCCGCGACTTCGTACGCGCTGACCACGGACTTTAAATACTCATAACTTGTGATTGAATGAACCGATTGCGATGACCGCGAACACCACGCGAGACAAGTGCTCGTGTCAGACTCTGCAACGTGACTCATTTTTTGGTTTCTTAAGTTGGTCGTTCTAGCAACTTTTCTGACTACCCACCCCGAAAAGAAATAAGGTCGTGTTGAAAGTTTATTCATGGATGTGTTCATTAATTATTATATGTTTAGTATTTATTTCAGTAGTTTTATAATTACCTTATAATTGGTAAGTATAAAACTACGACATCTGTTTTCAAACAATTTTAAATTAAGGCGCAATAGTAGGACGAAATACCTTGGAGGCATCTTTCATTTTTCATTTTTCGACTCGATTTATACAATTTACCGAAACCAAAGTCATACTTCAGTATTCTTGGATAGTTTATCTCGTGAAATCATAAATTGAATACACGATTGTAATTACTTCACTCGATAAAAAATCGTCACAATGATGAAGTATTTTCATGTATTTTTTAAATAAAAATCTCGTTTTAGAAGAACTTAATTTTTTTTAGATTTTTGGTATTTATACTGACATATTCACCATTCGTTTATTTAGTGAAATAAAAAAAAAATCTAGAAAAAGAACTTTTGTTAATTCTTTTTGATCGAAAATACGGCACACGCCCGCACTTATCGGAGGGCTGGGCAATCGCGTTTCTCATAGAAAATATTCGTCTGAACCTATAGCCCCTTAAATAATTGAATATACCATAAATCATTCGATTGATCATAAATTAATCAAGTCTTATTACTGAGTGTTTCCATGATTGTTATGTTGTCAACCATCCATTATCACGTCATTATCATTATACGAGTAGTCTTTTGGGATGACAAGACTAATTAATTAAGTATACTTTTACTCTCGAAGGGTAAAATTTTAAACCTGAGGTAAAAAAGGAAAACTGAACTGTTTAAAGATCGTTCTTTACTAGAGACGCCTCTAATATTAAATTCCATAAGTTGACGCTTAATTCAGCGCAAGTTTGCACCGTACACGACACAAAATATTTGCATATATACATACATAAACTCACGACTATAACGACCATCACGGGGAGGTAAGAAACCTTGCTACAACTACCAATAATCTTCTAAAGCGTGCAGTTTTAGCAACTTTAGGCATACTATTGAAGGTTTCAGGATGTAATGTCGTGTGATAGATGGGTAACCTATCGTCCACAAAAAAACTGCTTAAGAATCCCTTAGTCGCCTCGTACCCACTGGAAGAAATGGGGTGGTCTATTCTAAGCCGGATCCAGACTGCATATTTGCATACCTTTTGTAAGAATGCAGGCGCCCCCGCGCCCTACGCGCCTTGATTAGAGCAAAATTCGGCACCATAATCACAGAAGAAATAATAGTTAAATAATACACCTACAATATACCTACAACAAAATAAAAGGCCGTATCGGGTTTGATAAAGAATGTAATGAAAGTAATCAGCCAAGGAGTAATAAGCGTGCCAGAGATCAATTCATACATGTCATCACAAGACTCGCAATGGCACAGAGTTAACTAGGTCAAGCATTGACTCATATCTGTCTCTGTTGCGGACTCAGAAAAATATTTACTTTTATATCTTGTGAATGGGGAACTTGCACAGTTTTATATTTTTAGTGTATCATAAAGATTTAAGGCTTACATAAATATATCAAAAACAAAAATGGTTAAATATGCACAAATCATTTAATTATTGCAAATCAAAAGTTGACTTATCAATTTCCGCGCCAAAATGTTCACTGCCATGACGTTGCGTCACTCCTTTTCATAGCGTGTGAAGCTCATCAAATCATTCGGAAAAAATAAAAACTTAAGAATAAATCTTTCAGTAATGTTCTATTCACAACTATTATTATTGAATTATTAAGATATTTTCTCATTATAATGTTGGTGCAAGATCCCAATTATGAATGAGAAATTTCTTTAAGTTTGCGTTCGTTTCGTTACAGTCAACAATCATTTTTTTAATGTTTTGTCGAATCCTAGTGGATTAGGTACAAGTATTTGTATATCACAGTAAAAATGTTTTCTAGATTATTATTAATTTTTCGTTAATTTGCCAAGTGCCAGGCCCCAGGCCCTCATGTTGAACTCTTGTCGACTTAATAAAAGTAAAGCTGCAGTCTATAGTAGGGAAACTCCCGTTTAGTATGTTGGGTTAGCGTTCCTAGAATCACATTCATATCGCAACGGCGACGTGTGTTTGAAAAGTAGAGTAAATTTAATTTGTTTGATACCTAAAAACGTACATACATCAAGTCACGCTCATTATTCCTTTCGGGCTCGGTCAGAAACATTGCAACAACTTACCAAAAGAGCTGTGTTGCATGCATTTGACTGACTAACTTTTAGAATAGAACACTGAAAACCATAACATAGGCAGGTACATAAATTGACCGCAATATTTCCTTTCGGGGTGTTCATCAGTTACATCAGCACATAATTCAGGTAGTTGAGGTTCAGAGATCACACGGGATACTATGAAATCAATCTCTGTGACTGATGTATGCTCTATATGACTGATGACATAATGACAAACAGACATACATTCTTAAAATGGTCTCAATGCATTCCGTTACGTATCCTATTCCTATAGGTATACAGGGTGTGAACATAAAATAGTTTTTTCGCGATTTCAATGTTTATCTCATAGTAAAATTTATTCTGTTTGATGGTCCCGAGCACTCCATAACCTAAAGTAAGTAACGATTTAAATCATCGCTGACGATGCAGACTGGCCTATAAAACATTGGCAATATTCATTGAAAATCTCGAATTTTCATGTTGTTTCTTGATACATTATTATAACTTAATGTCTTGGGAATACGTTTATGTTTAGTATTTTTTAATTAAACTGATAATTTTAAAGTTGCATCTGAACATTTATCATAAGTGATCAAACGAACTTACCTTAGTGATGTTCGATCATTATTATATGAAGTGCTTCGTTCGAAGATATATAATTTACCACGTAGTTTCTTCAAGTAACTCGGCAACCAAACGCATTTCAGAGCTAGATTTTCTAGCAAAAACAAAACGCCTTTTGTCTATTCTTGCGTATTTTCCAGGAAGTGTCATTCTTTTTAGAGTTCTGAAAGGTACTAAAGCACAACTCCTCGGGTACTTAAGTAATGCAAGTGGGAGGGTATAATTCAGATCCCTCTTGCAGGGGTGGGAGGGTATATATCTTCGAACGAAGCACTTCATATAATAATGATCGAACATCACTAAGGTAAGTTCGTTTGATCACTTATTATACTTCAGTGCTTCGTTCTCGATATATAATTTACCACGTAGAGGTTTAGAGCAAAGTGGAGTTGTGCCTCATTTATGTAGGTGTAATATCTCTGAACTTAACATGTATTATCTTATAATTAGGTATCATAAAATTTTAATGAATAAATTTTTATGTTAATCAGTCTTTTATTTTATCCTTAAGTAGTAACAATATTTATTACAATATTAAAGTTGAGTGAAAATTACATTATAGTTGACAGTATGGTATTCGCAAAATTAGGATCACTAATTATGGGTCTATTATAGAAATTCGCAAAAGTTTGTGATGTTCCTGTCCAGCCAGCCGTTTGCCTAATAATATCCAACGAGATACCTCTACTTTTAGCTGTGGACGTGGAGGCATGTCGTGTGGAGTGACTGCTGAAAATAGTGGTATTTATACCACTTTCAGTTAAGGTGTTTTTAATCCAACGGCTTATGGTGGACGGAGTTGCTGCCTTATAAGGCTTTTTTGAGGTTAGTAATAGTTTTTCTATCGATTCTCGGATACTATTAGTATGGCTTATGTAACATTGTAGGGTTTTAGCTGGGCAAATTTCTGATTTTTCATAGAATGGTATAAACAAAATTGGTTGGGAACGGCCTGGTCCAGATGTTTTAATGATATCTGTGATGTTAATATAAATGCCAGATTCTGTACTCGATATGTTATTTATATTTATTAGTGAGAGGGTTTGGGCTCTTTGAGCTGTACATAGTGCTAGTAGGGTAACTAATTTCTTGGTTAACTTGTCTAAGCTCAGGGAATGGTTGGGCTGCCAATTAGACAAAGTATCTAGTACTAGTGAAGGATTCCAGGTGACAGAATATTTGGACAGAGGGGGTTTTGACCTATAAAACCCTTTAAAGAGTCTTTTTAGTCGATCATCAGTACCTAATCTGGTCCCTATTAGTAGGGATAGCGCAGATCTATGGGAATTTAGTGTTCCATATGAGGCTCCGGAATTAAAAAGTTCAGAAAGAAATTGCATAACCATAGGCACGGAGGCGCAGAATAGATCTGTTTTGTTAATTATACAGAAATTCCACCAAGCTTTGTAGGTACACTCATACTGTTTCAGTGTGTTTTCTGATAAGGAGGCCAGCATAGTCTCTAATGAGATGTTGGGTACTGCTCTTCTCATCAGCGATCGCCGGATAAGACTCCGGCCACCAGGGTAAGCTGTCGGTACAGTGGGTGATTGCTCCTGAAAGGAGAGTATAAGAGGTCTTTTTTAGGTCCAAAAAACATAAGTTGTGATGTTAACATTTCCTTCATCATTGGAAACCAAGGTTGGGAAGGCCAGTATGGCATAATCATTATTCCTGTTGCTCTTTCATGTTTGATCTTTTGTAGGCATTTTAAAATCAAACTGAAGGGAGGAAAGGCATAGAAAAATTGGTTATTCCAATTTACAGTGAAGGCATCAATATTCACAGCATCTGGGTCTGGCTTCCAAGATATATATCTGCTGCACTTAGCATTGACTCTGGAGGCAAAGAGATCTATATGTGGAGTTCCTAACCTAATGCTTATTTGTTGAAAGTATCTTTCATTGAGTTCCCATTCTGTGTCGGGGTTAATCTTACGAGATTCTTCATCTGCTTCTTTATTTTCAGATGATTTGATATAAGACGCAAATAGCCATATATCCCTCTCTTCACACCATTGCCAGATGGTCCTCGCAAGATTGTTTAGGTGTGGATATTGGATACCCCCCATTCGATTAATGTACGAGATGGCAGTTTTGTTATCTACTCGTAATAAAATATAAATTCGATTTTTATCTCTGACAAATGACTTTAAGGCCAGGAAAATTGCCAACAACTCCAAATAGTTAATATGAAATATAAGCTCATCTTGTTTCCATGCTCCATTAACTTTGTTTTCATTACAAACAGCCCCCCATCCTGTGCGAGATGCATCAGTGTAAATTTCTAGATTGAAATTACGACATTGAAAATGTTTTGAGACCAAAAATATATTTTTGGACCACCAATCCAAGTCATCTTTTATGTCTGAATTTAAAGCCATAAGACTGTCGAAATTATTGTCATTTTTGGATAACATAAGATATTTGTGACGCTCCAAATATTTAGTATACACCCAACCATATTGCACAGCTGGACAAGCCGATATTAATAAACCTATTAATTGAGCAAGTTCACGTATAGCACATTTATCTAGACCTCGATATTTGTTAACTAGTTTAAATATGTGTTTCTTCTTTTCCAATGGGAGCTCTAGTGTCATTTTAGTTGTATTGAAAACAAAACCTAAAAAATTGCATGACTGTGTTGGTTCTAAATAACATTTCTCAAAATTTATAACAAAACCAAGGGATTCTAAAAGAGATATTGACTCGTGCACATTTTTCTGGCAAGTCTTATAATCGGAACCTACACATAATAAGTCATCTAAATAAATCACAGATTTATGGCCTTTTTCTCTTAGATGTGCGACTACTACTCGCATTATCTTTGTGAATATATAAGGTGCTGAGCTGAGTCCGTATGGCAATGCATTAAACTCATACAAATTATTTTTATACTGAAAACGAAGGTATTTTCTATGATTAGGATCAATGGGAACCAGAAGGTATGCCTCTTTGAGGTCAATTTTAGCTAAAAACTCATTGTGATTTATCAATGTCATTGCCGTACGGTGATCTTCCATTTTAAAGTGTTCGTTTAAAACAAATTTGTTCAATAACTTTAAGTTTAATATAAATCTTTTGCCCCCGCTAGACTTTGGTATCAGGAATATTGAAGAGATAAACTGTTCGGTGGATGGTTTACATATTGATACAGCCCCCATTGTTTGGAGCTTTTTAATAGCATTCTCCATTTCCTGTGTGTCATGCTCAGAATTAGGTTGAAAAGATTTTGGTAAACAAATTTGGTATGGCAAGGAAGTAAAAGGTATTGAATACCCAGTTACACTGTTAATAACTGTATCATCGTCTGTGATTAGCCTCCAACAGTCCACAAAATGTGCAAGTCTACCAGCATGTACATGACTTACCGCTATTTCCGAGCAGGAGGCTTCGGATCTGGTTTTTTCTTCATGGCCTGAGGTGGAGCCTTGTATGAGCGATTGTTGTGCTCCATCGAAGGACGTCTGGGCCCGCTCCGGAAGTAAGGCTTTGCTGCTTGGGACCGAGGCGGGCCGTTGTAGTTTACCCCCGGCTTCCGGAAATTGGGTCCACCAACAGGTCTGCTGTCCTTCTTAATGGACAGTCCACTTCGTTGAATGTTCTTCATGCTTTTAATTTTCTCGGAGAGATCCTTTCCATAAAGGAACTCGTCTCTTTGAATGTCCTTGGAAACCTCAATGAATTTTTTATCTAAAAGAGGAGTAATGAGTTTCTTTCTGCCTACCGTCTGGCATTGGTGAAGGTCAGCTAGAATTTTGGATGCATCGCTTAGCAATTTTATTATTGATAGTTTATCTGCCGGGTCTTTTATTAACAAAGACAGACCTCGACTAAGGGCTGTTATCCCATGGCCTAATTGTTGTTGTTCCAACTCAATTTTTTTATCTCTGTTTTTCACTGAATCAGAAATTGATGCAATTATTTCTGGGTTTAGCTTTGGGGCTTGGAACAATATACAATTTTCTGGAATCAGGTGTTCCTTGAATAGCTTTTCTTTGGCTTCCTTGTCCAATCCTCCTTTAGCAATCGCTGTCCATCTTATTGCCAGGTCTCCGTTTATGGCTAAACCATATTTAGGCTTCTCATGCATGGGGTCTCCTAGTGCCCTTAAAATCTCATCATCTAATGGTGGCTCCTCTGTGACTATTTCTTGAGAAATTGTATGCGGGGACTCTGGAACCTTTAATTCTACATGTGTATTGTCCTTAGACTGCACTTGGGAGGAGGAGGCTTCATTAGTTATTGTAACGTCTGTATTCGGAGTTGGAGGCAATTCTTTGGACCCGTTCAGTACTGGAACTACAACAGACCTCAATGGTTCTTGTTGGTCAAAGATGATTTCTTCACCCGTCAATGCTGGGGGAGTTCCATGCTCTGAGCTTGACCCCTGAAGTTGTATTTCATCCTCAGATTCTATAACCCAATGTTCCGGGCTCAAGTCGCGTTCTGAAAGAGACGATCGACAAATAAGAATCAAGGTTTTAGTCTTGCCATCGCAATGCCTCACGGACATTACCCCGGCTTTCGATCTCGTGTGTACATCTCGTATACACCACGAGACGTGAACTAATCACGCCAGTGCATCACGTACACCACTCGTGACGACAAACTATGCGGTTACTAAAAAACCATAGTTTGGAGGTTATATTTAGAAAATAACCGGTTTAACTGCATTTACTCCTATTTATGAGTTCAAAACCTAGAGAAAATATCGTACTTACCAAAATTTTCACGGTTAGATACAGAATCCGTAGAAGAGGGTGTGTTATCGCGCCGACGATTCTGCCGGCGAACTAGACGACGAATCTTGTCTTCATAATATTTTAACTTTTCTTCGTCACGCCTACGCTTAGGCATGATGAAATATGCGTATTTTCAATAAAAAAACTGAAATTTCTCTATTTATTTTTAGTTTTCAATCGAAGATATCAATAGGTTGCCGCGCAAACGAAAAGAATGACACTTCCTGGAAAATACGCAAGAATAGACAAAAGGCGTTTTGTTTTTGCTAGAAAATCTAGCTCTGAAATGCGTTTGGTTGCCGAGTTACTTGAAGAAACTACGTGGTAAATTATATATCTTCGAACGAAGCACTGAAGTATAATTAATGATAAAGGGCAGTCTGCATCGTCGGCGACGAAATGTACACTTCTGTATATCGTTTTCCAAGTTGCCCATAAAGTTAAATCTTCCCATAATTCCGGGTCATAATTAATAAGCAACAACAATTTAGTATTGAACTTGTTAACAGAGCTTGGCCATAAGTAAAGGAGCAATCCATTTTCAAAGGAGGCGTAAAGTGCAGTCGCGTCGGGCGGTAGACCGATAGCGCTAGGTTTTGAGGTTTCAAAAACTCTAAAGTTTTTTGTTTTTTGCATATAGGTTCCGGACCATTTGCAAAACCTAATACATAAGTTTGTGTCATTTTAGGTACTTGCATAGGTAGAAATTTAGGTATTTGTATTTTCGATCAGTATTGGACGAAAAGAAAATCATAGATGAAAATTTTACTTTCAGGATAATAACGAAGTAGTAACTGATGTACATAGGCATTTTGTGTCACCTCTGTCCACGGAAATCCAAATATTTAACCAGTACCTAACATGTCGCCCAACTAGCTCAAAAAAATATTACAATAGGTTAAATAGGTGTTACGCGTTTTAGAGTACTGATATCTGTTGTTTAAAATATTTTGTGTCGAATTCATCCACGAAGTTTACAGATATTTTATTTTTTTATCTCAACACCCTGTAAAATCTACAAAAGAAAATGCAAGTTCTTCGAGTTTACGTGTTTTGATTATTATAGTGTAACAAAACACTATTCATAATTTGTGCTGTTTTTATCCACGAAATCTTATTATTTGAACAAAATACCAGACTTCTTCGCACGAATGGCGAACGCGGGGAGGAGCGCGGGCGCGGGCGGCGGGCGCCGGCCGACGAGACGAGCGGCGCGGGAGAGGGCATTTGTTTACATTATTCGTATTCAGTGCAAGTTGCGACAAACAAGTGCGTTCGTTTTTCGACCCACGTTCCTTAGGGTTGTTTAGTTTATTTTTTTTCTCGTACACATAATTCATTAACAATTAACATTTTCGAAATTAAATAATTGTACATACATTGTCTGAATACATCCTTAAAAGAAAAGTCCCTCGTTCAGTGCCACCCAGTATACAGGGTGTTTAATAAGTAACAATTTAGAACTTCGACCGTCAAACTGAACAACTTTCACTATGGGACCAACATGGAAATCGCGAAAAAAAATTTTGATATCCTATACATATTTTAGCTCCATACAAACGAAGTCTGGTGATATTTTCAATAGTAACCAATTAAAGTCAATGAAACTTTCAGAAAAAATCGAAAAACTAATCTCTATGCTTGTATGAAGTCAGATTTTCGTTAAAATGTATAATTTTAAAGTTACAATACCTCAAAGATTTCCATACAAATCTTAAATTAATTCTAGCATTAAAACTGTATATTTTTAACGAAAATCTGACTTCTAGATTGTTTCTGCAAATTTTTCATTTACTGATTGGTTAGTATTGAAAATATCACCAGACTTCGTTTGTATGCAGCGCGCATTTACGCATTCGGAATAAACTTCTCTTAAGTATATTTCTCACTCAAATATGTATAGCAGTTTTTTTGGACTTCATAGACCAAGAGCTAGCTGTTATTACCTTTAAGTCGTCCGTCACGTAATTCTTCAAATAATTATATTTATTTGCCATAATGGAATCTGGTTATAAACGTATTTATGAACCGTTGTCAGTATTTTTACCGAGTTGAAGGATTCTATTGCTCCGGAACATCTTGCCTGGTATGAGAGTTTGAAAACTCTGTGGCCCTTAATTGTATGGGTAGTCAGTATGGTGAGCCAGGCTGAAGGGCAGGGTAGGGAAGGCGAGTGGTCGCAGAGAGTTTCTTCTTCCAAGTTGTTTCTTTCTTGAGTGCTGGATCCGGAATGAATCTACATTTTATATCATTTTCAAGCGAACACCCCTCCTTACCCCGCACTCTTGCCCTGAATACAAATCTCTTTATTTCTCATACAATCTTAATTTCTACGCTTACAAACCAATATAATTATATAGTTAAGATACTTATTTTCTTATTCTAAAAATAGCAGGTGCATCATCCGCCGGTGCATAACAGAGTGCAGAACGAAAAGGAAAGGTACAATATTTATATGACCCCGGCCCCCGCTTCCTCATAACACAGGTTCCGGACGCCGGGGCCCCCCTCGCTCGCCTGTATGCGCTGACAGAGATGGAGCGTTCTGTCTCTTTCTAACACTTATTTCTAATAGCATTCTACCCCTTCTAATGAGGTAGTGAAGGTTATTGGCGTAATTTCTAATTGGAATTTATAAGTTCGAACTCGATTCTAATTGTTTTATTTACTTGTGCTATGCTTTAATTTTAATAGGGAAGTGTACCTAATCTAATCTGGGGTAGAAGTCACTAGAGAAGTCAAATAAGAATCCTATTAGAACTATTTACATAATTTATGTGCTAAGCCCTAATTCTAATAAGACAAATTTATTTATTGAAATGAACACTTAACCTAAACTTATCCTACTAGTATAAAAGGGTATATAAAACGAAATAAACGAAGTAATGTAAAAAATTATGTACAAAGGTAGTCAATTCAGGTTCTGTCGTGCACATTTCTCCTGCCGTCGCAGCTCTGCGATCCAACCTGTAGCACGACGATCCTCTTGGTCGGTCTCCGGATGACATGCCCGTTGCTGGTTACGACGTCCACGATCCTCACCTCGCCGTCTCGCCCTGGGTAGACCGCGACGATCCTTCCTGTCGGCCATGTGTTGCGGGGCAGGGTGGGGTCGCAGACGAGTACCAGGTCGCCGATAGCGTGCGTTGGTCGTGTGAGGCTCCCGCCGGTTTTGGAGTAGAGGCTGGTATTCTTTGACCTAGCGGCTCCAGAAGACGTCCGCCAGGCGTTGAGCGCGCTGCGCTTGCGCGCGGTGAGGTCGTTTGGGTCCCAACAGGATGTGGTTGGGTGTAAGCGCCTCCGGTTCTTCTGGAGTCACCGCCACGTGTGTGAGTGGGTGGGAGTTGACGGTGTTCTCCGACTCGACGAGCAGGGTGAGCAGTGTCTCGTCGCTAGGGTACTGCTCGTGGAGTTTGACGCGCAGTGCCTCCTTCACAGTGCGTACCATGCGCTCCCACACGCTGTCCATGAAGGGGGAGGCCGGGGGTACGTAGCGGCAGGTGATGCGCCGCGCCGTCGCCTCCTCGCTGACCGCCGCCAGCGCGGCCTTGGCAAGCTCCTTCTCCGCAGCCTTGAAGCACGTCGCGTTGTCACTCCATAGCTCCTTAGGCACTCCTCTTCGTGCCACGAACCTCCTCAGGTCGCCGGTTGCCGGAGAAGTAGGCTTCGCTCTTCGTATCTTGCATAGTTGATAGTGTTTGATGACGTTCACGCACCGTGGGTCGTATCTTCAGTACCCATAGTCGCTGCTGTAGCTTATTCACGACGGTTTCGATACCGCCATGTAGTCGCTCGTGTACGTGTTGTATGTACAGTCGCGTGAAGTAGTGTTTCCCGTCGAGTACGGTCGGGCTCGCAGTGTCTTCAACGATGTCAGGTGCTACGTGGATTCTTCCGTTGAGCCATCTTCGCCGACGACCACTGATAGCGCCGACAGCTTGTCTCCTGGCTGAGGCGCCGCGCCGCTCCTTACTCGACGTAAATCTTCGGAAAGACAATCTTCTTGTACAGGTTTCCACCATAGTTTCTCAGCGCGAATGAGTTAGTGCGCTTCGATACCGATGGTGTTGCTATCTCATTTCTTCACGTACGGTGTCTCGCTCTTGCGTGTTTTCTTATCAATCTTTCAATCAGAGTCGTTTTTATTGTTTTCTTTCGTTCGTTTGCGCTTCGTAGCCAATACTGTTTCATTTTTCTTCTTTCGACATAAATTGACAAACTGTAGCATGCGCACCGTAGCTCGTAGCAAAAGTGGGAACGACGAAAATCGCTCGATTCGAGGTAGGTGAGCGTGGTCAGGTCGCTGGTGGGTGACGTGACAAGTCCCCTCTCTTCTCCTGTCTTCGGTGCTTCTGTCTTCGTCTCTTGTGGCCATTCTCGTTCGTGGTTTCGTAGGAAGCTCGGCCCGTTGTACCATCGGACCTCGCTCCCGCCGATAGAGACCGTGGCGCCGCCCGAGTTGGCGGAAAACTGCTGTACTACTGAATTTGTATTGGACACCCATCCGCATAGCTCGAAGCCGGCTTGCCGATGAATGTAGTCGACTGATTTCGATACTTCTTTGGCTTCTTTTTCGGTCGGAAAACTTGTTATGTAGTCGTCCATGTAGTGGTTATTTTCAATGACTCGTGCGGCTGCAGGATACTTTTCTTTGAAGTCTGAATCATTTCTATTCTTCACGTATAGCGCGGTGCATGGTGATGACATCGCGCCGAAGATCACCGAAGTCATGCGGTACTCTCGCGGTCGCTGGTTCCCTCTCTCGTCGCCCCGCTATAGAAATCGTAGTGCCTCTCTGTCGTCCTCTTGAACTCATATTTGCATAAACATTAATTCCTTTATGTCAGCTGACACGGCGTGTTGGTGTTGACGAAATCGCATTACAACTCCCGGCAGAGATTGCACCAAGTCAGGACCGCAGAGTAGCATATCGTTCAGGCTGCGTCCGGCTGTCTTCGCTGTGGCGTTGTGTACTACTCTTATCTTCGGTTTCGCGGGGTTAATGACCGCGAAGTGGGGTAGGTACCATGTTTTATTTGGCACCGTCGGTGTGGTAGCTTCCTCGGCGTAGCCCAAAGTGAAGAGGGTTTGCATTCTTTCTTCATATTTCTTTTTCAGGTCTTCATCTCGGTCTAGTTTCTTCTCTAGGTTGTGCAGCCATTTGAGTGAGTTTTTGTAGTTGTTCGGAATCTTCATGTCGTCTTCTTTCCATATAAGTATTGTTTTGAAGCGTCTGTCGGGCAGGCGGTGACTGGTTTCATTCAATATCTCATCTCAAGAACGGTTAACTATATTAAATATTATAAATGACCAAATTTGAAGAAAATTTAAAGTTCTACAATTTTTTTTAAAACTTCAAAGGTCATTTAGAGCATAGAAAAGAAGATATTTCCTAAAGACCTGTTTTTTGACATTTTACCTTGAATCTTTTGACCTGCATAAACGAGATTTTATGTGACATTTGACCTAACGTATAGGATGTCATAACGATGATTTAAAGAAGTTTGTAGCTTATTATCTCTCATTCCGAGGTTGACCCTTTTTTTCACCTAATTTTCCTGGGGTACTCGGAGAAACAGTGATAATGAAAAACAAAACGGAACAAAACATTAAATTTGAAACGTAGGCAGGAACATACCAGAAGTATGAGAGAAAATAAAAGGTAATAAGTTGTAAATAATTTTCCAGCACTCTGTAACCTAAACCTGCATATACGTTTAAGACGCTGTGCAATAATGAACTACTAAAGTCACACTTATCGTAATGTACTAATGTAAATAAATGTTGATTTTAGGTCGTAAGATAAATATTATTAGTGATTTTGTAAATAAATGTTGATAAAATTCATTCATACCTGTTATAATATCCTGCATCATCCTCATCCTTCAATGCTATGCCATGCATCTGAGGGATGCGAGGTATTTTAGAATTACCTATGGATTTTCAAAATAGGTTTATGAGTGTTATACAACTTCTCAACCTGAAAGTTCTTGTGGTATCGAGAATAACTAAGATTATTGCAGTATTACGAAACTTATTTTTTCACGTTCTTCTTACATTTTTGTTGACGGCGTAAAATAACTTCCAGGTTTCATCTAGATAGTCGGTATGTTTTGACCATAGAATGTTTTGACTTGTATTATATCAATTACAAGTACAAAATAATAAGTTGAATTGATTTGATTACGGGACCTAATTACGTAAAGTTACCAACAGGTAGCTCTCGTACTATAAAGTAAAACAAAATCCTGTAATGATAGTTTTTTTCCTTCTAGATAGATACAGTGATTTTCGGTATGATATTAATGAGTTTTAAGTTTTTTAAGTGAAATCAATTAAAGAGTATCGTTAGTTAGGTATTGTTTCTATCTATAAATTGGTTGTCCGTAATTGATCCTGTAATAAATTAATAATTGATCAAGGAGGATAAATAGAACGATACTTAATTATGATATATTGTGTTTTTTCATACGACAAAAGGTACTAATAATATCTTAACAGCGAAGCGTCTTCTATGCATTTTGAGTGATTTGATTTTCGCGGGCTAGTGCGCGACGATGTTCGGTAGCGGGGCGCGGGGCGCTTGCTGCGACTAAGCCACGCCCATTTCGCTTCAATTATTTTTCGACATCACGGTGCCATGCTACCCAATAAATCCGAAGCGAATCGAAGAACGCTAGAAATCGTAGGTACCGAACGAACGTGTGTGCCGTGCTGTGCGTGCGTATGCCCCCCGCCCACCGCGCTGCGCCGCGCCGCGCCGCCGCGCTTCGACCGCAACCATTGTTTTTGTATTTTTATATTCATATAAGTAAATATCGTGGATGAAAATGACACAAATTTACAATGTTGATTTTTCATGCATTTATGATATTGAATATAAAACTCGAATAATTGTAATATTTTTTTGAAGCGATTACAGCTTGGAAACACAAAATAATTAAAAATCTTAAAATTGCGTGCCCTAATTTGGCACAAATTTAATAAATAGGCATATGTAAGTGATCTGAGAAAGGAAATAGCTATTTCACTAATTTGAATTTTTTTTTTTGCTCTGTTTTTACATGATGACCCTATGTCAGTTTGCACTGGACGAAGATGACACAAACTGTGTTTTCACACTCCGCAGGTTACCCTAGATATGATAACATCATTATTTTAAACTTTAAATAAATTTTGCCAGTTTCGATTTGAATAAAAAGAATCAACCACAAATCATCAAATTACTGAAAATGCAAGTGACAGAAGTGACACAAAACTCGATAATAAGCTTCATATGTACAACTGTATCCACAGGCAAGAAATAAGCAACTTTAGAATTATTGAAACTTATGACATCAAAATAGGCCAGCGCTATCGGACTAAACTGGCAGTTAGTAAAAGTACCTAGTCGTGTCCATGTCCACACAAACTGAGCCTTTCCTTTTTTTTCTGTGAAATTTTACCGCTGTTTATGTAGAGACAATGTATCTATTGCGTTAAAATTTAAGGGAATTACTTTTTTCGTCGCTCCGGGTCGTGAGAATAGATCGCGTGCAGTCGACACATCTCATTAGACAAACAATATTGGGCCATCGGGGTGTGTTTGTGGACCGGCATCGACAGACACGTCTAATAACAGGCCCGTTCTCGCACGGCTCCGATTTCCATTCTAATCCCTCCCAATCTGTTTACTATTCACAAATTAGTCTCAGTGTTATTTCATACATAAAAACTTTATGACAACTAGATACACACTCAAGAATGTAGAACACCGGAAAATGTAGACGACATTATTTAATGTTGTTGTCAGTTCCCAGGGGTGATATCTAATCAGTGAGATTTACACCATTACGATTGCGGCTGGATGTCCTGGCACTGGGGCCTCGCACGTTTTCCGACTAAATTAAATATTTATTAAATAGCAGCACCGCAGAACTTCCTTTAGATAAGGCACTTCTCACGCGAGCGTGGGTGTCTGCATCATCCTTTTCTCATTGTAAATAAAGGCTAGAATAAAATCTTTCATCGAAATGTGATTTAAGGAATGAACATAAGTAATGGGTACATATTTATATGTCAGAGAATAGGATATCCAGCCGGGAGGGTGGTCGAGGCGGCGCGGCGCGGGCGTTGGTGCACAGTTATGCGCATTGTCAACACGGAGTGCCGCACACCGCACATACACACGGCACACAGTTTTTTATGCGCACATGTGCGTCGAGAGGCAGGACAGACCGCCCACCACACAACCCCTGACTAATATTTGTCTTCAATTCTAAAACGCTTAGAGCCTCGGCCCTACGAATCAATAAAATACCGAAACGAGTTAATCTGGTTTACGTGCTCTCGTCCGAATGATAATTAATTTTCACCTCACGGGGTATTGGTCAATATTGGGCTTCGTGGTTATCTATCAACAAAATGGTCGAGCATTTACGAAGACAATTTATAATAACCGCTGATAAAAGCGGCTGCATTCTTTGTGCGGGCGATCTGCATCATCGTTAATACCTTACCTGTCAAACCCTTCCAAATAAATTAGTTGCGTCTAATGCTAAGCAGCATCGGTACCAAAAATAAACCAAGTAACGGCGCAATCCATTAATTGACTGGACCCGCTGCTGAGCAAAAAAAATCTCTATCAGATAAAGCGGGTAAGTGTTTACAGTTTCTCACGAGCCCTGGCCAACCCTCAATGGCGCCTTGCTGATTGATAGTAGCTCAGCCGACCTTCGCACCTACCGAACTACAACCCATTTTTAAACCTAACTTCATAACATCAAAGTTTAAATTTGAAACTACATCCATTATCCGACTCTCTTTAAATAAGATTAAAAGCTTTTAAACTATTTTGAAACTTACGTTATTGTCAGTAGATGTATAATAGAATAACGTCGGTTCAAACAGAGAATGCCCATTCAAGGAATTCTGCACCCTCATAGCGTGTACCTGTCCGCGGCCACCTCCAAAGGAGGCGACAAAAAATATTATGTTAATTTCTAATATCGAGGCATTCATAGTTAGCTATAATAGCTTTGTTATCATTATTCGGTAACATTCCCTTGTAATTGTCGGCTCTGACGCTCCCACTAAGGCTTTTCAAATGTTAATAGGTATTAGTGAATAGTGCACTTTCATGCTTGTCACTGTGGTCCCGATAATCAGGAAAACAGCATCCCTTTTTTAGAAAGACATACGTGCCGATGTTTTGAAGATTATTATGAAATTTGATAAACAACAAGGACTTGATAGAAAGCATCAATAGAGAATCAGATTCTACATGATGATAGTAACTGTAGGTGGTAACGCAGATAGATAGCAGACGTAATCCCACAAAACACAACGTGTGAAAAAACGAGCCAAGTTCGGCCACCGATCGATAAAATAAATCAAAGTGCGTGTATGTGTGTGTGTGTGCTAAGTTCTATTAAAGTTACTTCAAACTTTTCTACCGAACCATTCCTTAAGAAAAGCAATACCGCTTTTTTGCTTTCTATCTACTGTAAGATTAGACTTTCTATGGTCATCGGTTTAACCCTTTTTTTCGGAACTTTATTATCGATGACCTAATCACCATGGTCCACTTCATTTTGCAGTTTACCTACTGATTCTGTAGGTAATATAATGGACAATAACCCTTCAATAATATAACCTAACTCTTTAAGTGCCTAACATTTCAAGATTGTGAGGAAAATGGAAGTGTTGAAAATAACAATATTCAGACGGGAATTATCGGGAATGTTTTATCTAATTTGATATTCTCGATAATTAGGACAGAATGAATAGACAAACAACATTATAAGCAGTGTACAAGTGGACAGGATATATTTTGAGAAATAACAGGGTCGAAAGTAGTTTGAAATAGTTCGTGTACATAGGGTCCAACTTAATATACTGACACTTTTTAAGGAGATGATCAGGCCATCAAACTGAACAACTTTCTCTATGGGACCAACATATCAGCTGTCCCATACATTTGGCTCATGTAGGTTTGCAGATTTGTATGGAAGATCTGATTTTATTTTCGCGATTTCGATGTTGGTGCCATAGAGAAAGTTGTTCAGTTTGATGGTCTGATCATCCTCTTAAAAAAGTGTCAGCATATTAAGAAGGACCCTATATACATACACATAAACTTATGACCGTAATCTTTCTGCAGAATGTTGTGGTAGCAATACTCACATTTAGCAATTTAAGTGTTATGATGGAATGGCGTGTCCTGTGGTGAGAGGTAGGAGGAATTGTTCGTATACCAAATGTTAATGTAATGTGATATAGTTAATATAACAAAAGTTTTCGAACTTGGCTGACACACTGCCTGCCCTGTCTAGATTAAAACAAAGCGAGTGGTAATTTAGATGAGTTTTCGTGTGTGTCGGACGTAACGAGGCGTGATCAGGCGAGTCTCGTCGAGGCAGGCGGGCCTCGGGCCTCGGGCCGAGCTCCGCGGCACCGCTCTGTAATCCCATAGTCGGTGTCGGCTTTCGGGGCGCCTCTCGCGGCCACAATTATCATATTCCACCTAAACACATAATATTGTGCACGCAATTTTAAAAATAACTCGCGTCCGGCCCGACCTCAACCGGGTCTGATTTATAGCGAGTGGGGCGCCGCTGCCGCCGCCGATTGCCCGCGAACGCTGCATTCTCTGCACAAATAACCATAAGTGACGGTTCGATACGGTTCAACTTAACTTGGAATCTTTTCTTTCTTTAATAATGTTTTGCCGCCCGACTATAATGTGATTCCACAAGATAACATTCCTTCTTCATTTAAACAAAATCAAAAGTTTATTAACTTTGTTTTAGTCTGTATATAACCTGAAAATACTCGTATTTTAGGTAATGTAACGTAATCTTCAGTATGTTTCTATAATCCAATGCTGTTCCGCGTAATTACAAGCGACCCTGCACATTCGTCTCAATTGTTTCTCGACTGAGTTCTCAGGTTGCGACAACGCTGATGCTGACACTGGCATTGTATGCCCTTAGTGCGCATTATATTTTGTGAATCAAATGCATGAATGAGCTCGAGCTGGCGCGGGGCGGCGGCGCGGGCGCCAGGCCACGTGTCGGTGTTCTCACGCCTTCCGAGTGCTGATACGGACCGACTGCTTTTTATCGCAACGGCGTTTTTTCCGAGCGATATGTCGCGTGGGCTACATTATGCGGATCCGACCCCCGCGTAGTACCATATGGCGCCAACTTCGCTAATTACTTCATTGTGGAATAACTACTGTCTAATTGTTGCCAAGCATGTCCATGACTTCGCTGATTCTATTGTCTGGAACTAGCCAGGACCGCGACTAATGGCATGTAAAACTTGACGGATCATCAAGTCTGTATCCAGGCGGAAATAAAACAGGCACAATAGAATTAAGTACCTGTGTACGTACATTAAAGACATTCAATATGCGCGTGCAAATTGGCCGAGTCAATACTCGCACACTTGGACGGAGTTAATGGAGGAGTTGAGTCGGTTTTCTTTTTGTCCGCCACTAGCTTAACAAACGACTGTCACGACTTGGGGCCCGCTGGTCAGGCGGCGCAGAGCTAAGGCGGAGACGCACTGCGTTTCATCTCCATCCTCGCCACCAGGGGCGATAGAACATTCCTGCCTAGACACTAGAATACGCTATACAATATCTAATGTCTAGGTTGTCTACGCAGTATAATAAAGTAAAGTGAGACTCATTTCTCATATAGAAATATTTGTAGATAACTGTACAGTTATATTGCCTAGTTTATCACACTATAGTCTAGATATGCCAACAGTTTCATCCGTTAATGAGCTGTGAGAGCTCATGTTTAACAACTGATTTCTCTTCATATATTTTACTTTCAGTTTATCATGCATAAGAATGTATTGTTTTTTTTATCATGACAAAAAACTTCCAACACAAATCAGAGCGTCACAATTTCCCCTAAAATTATGATCAAATGAGGCCGTCAACAGTTCAAAGTGTTTTTTCCGGCGCTGCCTCGGCAGCCTGAGGGCAGATCGTGCCGAAAATTAATACCATCGCAGCGAAAACAATACCTCGTGGCGTTGTGTAATAATATCTATTTTTCAATAAAATTGGCCTCTAACGATCTCTCAGATTTTAATGTAGTTGTTTATATTTTTTTAGGGATTGAGTTTCTACTAATGGGACACGGGGCTCGCATGTGTCACCTTACCTTATATTAGTCCCAATAACATGATATTAACTTATTCGCTGTAATAGTGCTGACTCTCTTTTATTTTTCAATTAATTTTCAGACAGCCAGTCTGGTTTCAGTTTGTTGATTTAGATTTTCATTTCATTTTCGTACTAGGTACCTATCTAATACATTTTTTTACAACTTTAATGTTTATATGTACCCATATTTTATTATTATTCGGTAGGTACTTTGGACTCTGTTCGCCATCTGTCATCTCTTAAAAGTTCAAGGTCCTTACAGAGTTTAGATGTGTGTTATATTTTTCGCCAAAATAATTTATCTAATCTACTTTTGTGGTCATTTCTGTTTGATTGAAGTACCTACTTATTTAATTAATTAAAAATGTTGCTTATTAATGTTGATTACATTTAACTAGATAGTTAATGTCTATAAACACAGTTAATTCTGGTTTATTTCATTTTAATGTCACCAATAGCCTATGTTATGCTTTCGTTGTCCTATGTTGGTAGGTATTTTTAGTCATTTGGATTTATAAACCATGATCTCTCTTTGTTTTCTCATTTTTTAATCCTCTACTTCTGACGTCAGCCATAGTTACAACTTCTTCAATCAACATAAACAAAGCAATTTGTTGTTGGCGACACAACCGTCTCAGGCGCAGACATAATGTCACGTCACCAACGTCGCAAAATGAACCGAACTTAACCGAATCTAATAGTAACCACGCGTTTGTTCTGCCACGGACAATGACTTTTTATTACCTAACCGAGGTTACTTTTTTGTGTGATGTCTAGATTTTTAACCATAAAATCCGAAACGCGCGTTTCTAGTATTCCGTGTGGATTTTTGTGAATCCGGACACCTGACCTGACTGTCTATGTGGCTCTGAGAATAGCGCAGTCTAATTGATGTTTTCTTTCAGGGCTTGCTTACTTTACCGTCAGAGACGTGAAAAGCAAAAAGTCTTCGACTATGTAAGGAGCATGTACAAGGCGCCGTACGTAACCATAATCAGCATCAGCAATGCTGCTTTATAAAGAGAGAACCAAGTTCTATGCTGTGCTTCAATTGCCCCTTTTTTCTAGACACTTTGTTTCAAACTACGCTCCAAAATTGAATTCATCTAATGCAGAACATCAAAATCTTGAACCGGATCATTCTATTCTATTATTATCGCCGTTAACATGGTTATTGAACCTATGAAACCAAGTAATATATCTATGATCATCAATTGCTTTGCTTTTGAATAGAGTGTCTCTATCTTACTGTATAGAACGTCGTAGAATTCTATTAGAGATAATGTGACTCAACATCAACAGTAATTAATCGCGTATAGTCTTGTTGAAAAAATTGTTCATTCTTTCCGTTGGCTAACTACGATGTAAAATTATCGCAAAAGTACCTACCTATATTGAATTGCCTGGGACTGAATGATTTTTAGATACATGAATGTTCTACCTATATTATTGACATTCACGAGTCCCGCTTGCTGTCCAACTCCTTAAAGTTTACAAGAGTTCCCGCAGTAAGGTCACCCTATGCGTCGACCGTGGCGGCTGCTTCCTGCGTTCGAACTCAATTAAAACTCATTGCGGGGGCGTGCGAACTGACCGGCGCGGGCGCAGGCGCCCGGTCCCCTAACCCCGCAGGATATAGTGCTATTCTAATGTCTCTGCATTTTCGGTCAATCAACTCTACGGGACAGTTCGTAGTAAATCGCTTTTTAAGGCCATGTCCACATTTGAGAAGGTCGTACGTGATCTATTACGCTCGTCTTTCAATCTTAAAACCTACAGAGTTAAATTGATATTATTAGCATCCTTTTAAACAAGGAGTCTACCCATCAAACTGAACAACTTTTACTATGGGAGCAAACCGATCGGAGCAAAAAAAACATTCTATTAAAAAGTGGCATCATGTATAGTTTTTATTTGAAACGAGATAGAGATTTGAAACGTTTGATTCAGATCAGAATTCCCAATACCATCGATCCACTTAATTTGCAGGTAAGCTTCCAAAATGTTATCAGGTGAATTTATGTGGATCCAAAGAAAGGTTCAATAAAAAAACAATACGGACAAACCTTAACCCAGTTAGCAAAATGAACCCGGAAGCCCTTGGCTCATTGGCAACTGTAACACCTAACTATGCCAAATGGGTCGACAATAAGGAAAGAAAAACATCTGTAACCATGAGAATTCCATCAAATTATAAATACCTACCTAATATGCACCAACCAAGTCAATTTTATTCATGTAACGATTCTCTACGGAATTTTCTCATGCAATATCGTCTTTGGAGTAGTAATGTGAACGACGATAACAATATCATAAATTTAAGAGCTGAACCTTGAGAAAAACGGCCATGCAGCATAGTCCAGCGCACAATGTAAGGAGAATCGACAATTAATAGCTCTTAATTAATTACATTGCACGCATTCTTTGCCCGCTGTGAGTTTTTGCGTAGCGAGTATTGAGTGCCATCTCGATGAAACCTACCTAAATATAGGTAGGTAGGAACACTCACCGCGTAGGGCGCGTTTCGTTTGGAACAGCTGATTTTCTCGCAAATTCGATGATAGAGAAAATATACAGGGTGTAAACTTAAATGCGTTACACACTAAAGGGGGGGCTATAGACCATCAAATTGAACAGCTTTCACCAAGGGTCCAACATTGAAATAGCAAAAAAAAATCTGCTCTTGTAGAGTCGCAGTCGACATTTCCTATGGAACATCTGTTTTTTTTTTTGGGGTTTCTATGTTGCTCCCATAGTAAAAGTTGTTCAGTTTGATGGTCTGAAGCACCCTGTTCCGGCTTCAAAGCGACCCCGATTCCATGGTTTATTAATGTATGTTACTGTAAAAACTAAGGTAAATGACGATTTTTCTGTAAAACCGGTAGATAGATAATTAGGTGCTTTAGATACATTATAAAATAATTTAACCATTTTAGTAAACATTAAATTAAACATTATTAAGAGCTCTACTTTAAATAGATTTCAAATAGAGATTCTTGTAACTCCTTCGAACTTTTCTTGAACATAAACAAACCCACATACAACATACACTACTGAATAACTTTTTCAGTGCCATATCAAATGTTTTATGTATTCAATGGTTTTCATGGTTTCCCTTTTGTTAAGGGCCTATGTCGAAAAATAATTGAAGCGAAATGGGCGTGTGATAGCTTATATTACTGCCTGGCGCGAGAGAAAGAGATGGGGCGGCGCGCGCGCTTGAAACGACGCAAGCGTAAAACTAACTTTATTTAATTTTGATTGTACTATTTATGTAAGTTCATTTCTGCTCTAATCAAATTTTATAAAATATCAATCTCTTTTTTTTAAATCAAGTCTCGTGTTTTTATTATTCACCGTTTAGCAGTTCCAAGCCTTTATCGATAAAGACGGAGGCTACTTTGGCTTATTTTTCTATCGAGAAAATGTCTCTTAATCGTGTTTTGGTTCTAATAAAAACTTCAATTATATGTTCAATTTACACATATCCGCAAATCATACTCCTACTGTTAGTACTTTGAAGAATCCTAATTTTTTCACATATCCTCTTAAAAACATGTTTAATTCGATTCCAAAAGAATGTTTAAAGATTAAAGAGCCCATCTGTATTCATTAGCTCCATATTCCATTTATAGATCGAACGTAGTTAATACATCTATTGTGGTAATACGGTACGTGTTGAGCGAAATGCTACTATACTTTACTCGGTCGTTGTATATTTATATTATGTTTGTATTCCCGATAAAGCCCCTATGCTGTCCCGCTGAGCATTTGACCGACATTGAGGATATTGATAAGACAAGTGGCCAACCTACTATGGAAGCCACATATTTTGAGAAATAACATTATCGTATTACCAACGAATCCAACGATTACTAAGAAAATTCAGAATTTGGACTGCTATAGGCGTCCTGCATAGGTAGCATGCCACCGTGATACAGCGCTATCACACCTTCTCTCTCTTTCTATTTGCGCGCGATCGAACTAGATAAAAGACGTGATACAGCCGTATCACGTGTAGCATGCTACGAATGCTGCAGTTTCCAGCAATGTTTATGGAAAATTACGTCACAATACGTAACTATAAGTGACGTAAGTATTTTATTTTCTAAAAAACGCATCCGTAAAAAAAAATCAAATTCTATCTTTTAGATAACTTTTATAATTGTTAAATATCGAAAACTAATTAGGTACCTGGTAATTGCGTAATCGTATCACTATCAGTAACGAATCCAATTGAGTTTTGTACGTATCTATACGTATATTTACGCGTTCATTCGAAAATTAGAGAATCGCATGAGCGAGTGTGGGGCCCACAATTTCTGTCTGCGAACCACCATCCACCCATCGATTCAAGGCCCGCGAGTCATTGGCACGTCCGAGGCCCGACACTGACTTGCCCAGCTCGCCCGCCGACCGCCAAATGACATGCTTTATATAGGCTCCATTATACTCTTACTACCTGCAATATTATTAACCATTTGCCTTAAAATAATATCATGTAGGTACCTATATTAATATCGCAGTAATATAAAATTCACCGCACCTCAAGCATGATTTCTTGTCTTTCCTTACAGGTACGTAGGCATGTAGGTATCGTGGCAGGTTTGGCATGCATTAATTTGATCGGTTACTTACGACTGCGGAGTACAGTCAGTAAGACCTGTCGATTTAGGTATATTGGGCAATCGTTTTATGGCTCATTTGATTGATTTGATTTCTTGCTCCACCTAGGTAGCCTCTACTATTGGTAGATTTGCTGTCAAATCCCAAAGGATTTCATCAGCTTTTCAAATGCAGTATAATTTATAAGTTTATAACACTCAAAACTTGAATCTCGGTCACGTTTTTCATCATATACGTTTAATATGGTAAATCTATGTAGACACTCAAAAGGCCTTTTCAACTGAATCACAAATATGAAGAAGTGCTATTTTTGAATCTCACACTTTCAAATTCGTATATGAATTGATGCATAAACTCCATTGTTATTGACATTTTCGTATACGAATTGGAATGTGTGAGATATCCAGGGTCTGTACCGGCGCTGATTATGAAATTCCTAATAGAAAGGCAGACGTTAGGTCACGTAGACATTATTGGGGTTCAACAGGGTGAGCCTCGGGCACAGGCCCGACCGCGACGCAGCGGGTGTTCCTAAAATAGAGGCCACTTTTATTATTCGACGAACCGATTCGAACTGGTTTTATGGCCGGGGCGCCTAATCCGAAGGAAGGCGTTAACGTCTCCCGGTCCAGAGTCACTTTGCCAGTGACATGTGAGTCGGCTAGGTCAGAGTTACTAGTATTTTCCGATCTAATCACGCCCTTGAAACTCGCCTAACCTTGTCCAAGACCAGCAAGGTTAACGAGAGGCTTTGCCCCATTTATTGGGCAGGAAATTACGTGATCGCGAAGTACCATTCTACACGCGCCACGTTTTTTGTACAAAGTATGTTCATAACGTTATCAGCGGCGTTTTGGCGAGCATCTGCCGAAACTGGGCTCAGATACCTAGCGACAGATAACCGTAATCCTCTGGGTTCAGGGCCACTCGCTGGGGGCAAGTTTTAAAGCTATCATCTGCTTAAATGATCTCTGGTTTCCATCCTTTTAAACGAAGGTTTAGTATAAAATCGCGGTTTATGTAACGCATACATTGTACTTAGCATGTGGTGAACACTTAACCATGTGTTTTCTGCTATTTTAGATAATTTAATGTACCGATGAGATATTTTGACGGCCAGATAGCTCAGTAGTGAACCTTACCGCTGATTCGAGGGTCGATCTTTCGAAACCCGCAAGAGGCTAATTGTATGATAAATATGAATATTTATATCGATGGATGGGTGTTTGTATCTATACCTACTGGGTGTTACAAAAGTTAAAATAAACATTTAAAACTTTTAATACATTAAAACGTATAATTATTTTATACATTTAGCTCGAGTAGATTTGTAGTTCAGTATGGAACAACAGATTTTTTTTTCGCGATTTCGATGTTGGTCCCTTAGTGAAAGTAGTTCAGTTTGATGGTCTTAACCACCCCCTTATATGTTTATTTGTATTTTTGTAACACCTTGTATAACTACCCAGGTATTCTGAATCGTTGTCTAGTCGTCATAGTTAAAGCCCGGGCTGGATTCGAGTACTTACTTTAAATGGGACTAGATAATCTGTGTGGCAATGTCCAAGATATTTATTATTTATTTTGCTACTAACTAAATCAAGCATCGAGACTCTACTATAGTTCTGATTAAATACGATTGAAATTAATTTTCAGCTGTAAACATGTGTCGATACCTGATAGTTGTCACATAAAGAGCAATTATCATCCGGCAGAATTAATTCTTTCCCACGACGAAGGTGAGGTAAGTCATTTACGTATAATAGCTCCTACCACGTCATCCTTTATGTGAATCGATACAACTAGAGAACACGTATCGAGCCATCCACGTCTCGTACCCATAACCACAGAAAAGAGATATACAGTAGGTACAGTAAGCGCTCGAATCAACACACGCACACAGACGAGCGCGACAGACACGGCCCGCTACGGTACTTTGGGGCGCAACAGTACAGTGCGGCTAGCATAGCATACTACCCACGACAAAGGGACAAAATGAGAAAATCGTCATGCGCGATTATTTTGGCATATGTACGTAAAATAACAAAGATGCACATCTCGATTTTTATCGTTTTCTTGGGGTTGGCATGCGACGCGTACTGAAGTACCTACCTTAGCGGGCCGTGTAAACACGGCGTCACATCAAGCTACGCAAAACCAAAATAAGCTGGCCGCGCGTATGCAGAGTAATGTATAACGTCGCTAAGCCAGCTTACATTGAGCGCTCGTCTGTGCGCGTGTGTCGATCCGGGTGCTTGCATGAAGTTGCTTTACTGTATATCTCTTTTCTGTGGCATAACTGCCAAGCCGGCCATTAATAATCTTTAAATTTGAAACAGATCAAAAGAAATACCCGCGTCTGATTGAAACGTGTGCTTTAATAAAACTAGTGAAAAACTTTGAAAGGCTACTAATTGCAATACAACATATTGTAAGTAGATGTGTATTAACTATACGGAAATCAATTAAAGCAGACCTTGCCTGCCTCTTGACAATGAGATGTTAAATAAAGGAACGGCACTCTACAATTTTCGACACTTTTCCATTCTCCATTCGAGGTGCTAATATGGGTACCAATATCCTATTATCCACTTCTGTTACAGTTTTATAATAGTTTAGATTTGCCATTTCATATTTTTTGTCACAGCTCCGCAAAACTGCCAAGCCTTGTCTTTATAGCTTTCTTTAACCGAGATATAAGCTAGGCTCTATATGAATAAGATCTCATAACTTTTAATAGTAAACGACTATGTTTTATATTATGAATTCAGTTTTGGTGTATTATAAAGGGTCCCTTCTTAATATGCTGACACTTTTTAAGAGGATGATCAGACCATCAAACTGAAC
This sequence comes from Agonopterix alstromeriana, assembly GCA_963924505.1. Taxonomy (NCBI): domain Eukaryota; kingdom Metazoa; phylum Arthropoda; class Insecta; order Lepidoptera; family Depressariidae; genus Agonopterix; species Agonopterix alstromeriana. Next base: position 12,270,799 of record OZ004667.1, read on the forward strand.
AACTTTTTCTTTGGAACCAATGTCTAAATCGCGAAAATAAAATCAGCTGTTCAATACTAAACTGAAATCTTACTTGACCCTATTGTATGGGACAGCAGATTTTTTTATTCGCGATTTCGACATTGTTTCCATAGAGAAAGTGGTTCAGTTTGATGGTCTGATTCTGATCATCCTCTTAAAAAACTGTCAGCATATTAGGTTTGACCATGTATTTGTTTTTGATGAATTTGAAAAAGTTACAATATTCATTCGAAATATGGATGATTACAAGTTACTACAGATCAAACAGTTAAGTTTAAGTTAAGTATTACACACACAAACACAGACCATAAAAATAAAATTTTCTCAACTCAACTGCCAGATGCACGTACGTTCATTAAAGTTAATCATCCATTAAATCTCTTGCTAGCTTTAGTGAAAGCAATAGATTTAATGGAGAATTAACTTTAATGAACGTACGTGCAACTGGCAGTTAGTTAGCTTTTGCTTCTAAATAGTTCTTCTTAATGTTCTAAATGAAAAGATACGATGGAAAACAATCACACAACTGTTTGCCATCGGCCTATTTTTGTATACTTAGTTCAGTTCAGCAGCTGGAGTCTAGTTAGTACCTACTGCAATTTTTTCAAACAACCATTTGTTGTATGGGTGGGTTATAATTAGAATTTCCATTCCATTCCAAACATTTTGATCCAAAGCCACGTTTCCAAAGGGTTGAATGTACATAATTGTTAATACGCACATCAGGAAGCATGCCTATCAAGATATTCAAGATTCAGTCGGTTACATTACAGATATATACGTCTCTAGAATACCTCAATGGTGAATGTGACATAATCACCACAACCAAGGCCATGCCCACAAGAATATGGAGATACCTCGCTTCCGGCCATAACTTCAATATTATATCGAAGTTGGTATGGTACATCTACCTGTCCTATGTATAATTCCATCAATTATACAACGTTTTAATATAGGTAAATAAGCGCAAAACCTCATACACCCCAACTGATTTATATCAACATTATTAGATTGAAACAATAATTTCATTATTTTTATAGTTAAAATTATTCGCATTTTAAGTTTTGAGCCAAAAATGATTTGTTATCATTTCAACAATGAATGAAAGCGCTAACGTGCTCATGTATCTTTTTTATGAATCTTGTTTTGGTAGTCAGTAGGGTGAGAGTGCTCGGGCGGTGAGTTGAGATCGATTTAAGTAAATTTTAAATTTTACATACAAATTATTTAATATTTTGAAAAAAAAATCCTATGAAACCATGATAATTCGATTCTAAACAAACTACTTTCTAGTTTTGCGTTAATTCATTAACACATTAAATACAGGGTCCTTCTTAATATGCTGACACTTTTTAAGGGAATGATCAGACCATGAAACTGAACAACTTTCTCTATGGCACCAACATTGAAATCGCGAATAAAAAATCTGCTGTCTCATACAAAACTGCAAACCTACTCGAATCAAATGTATGGGACAGCAGATTTTTTTTCGGGATTTCGACATTGGTCCCTTTGAGAAAGTTGTTCAGTTTGACAGTCCGATGATCCCCTCAAAAAAGTGTCAGCATATTAAGAGGACCCTGTATGGTGGCAAAACCCAACTAACGTAGCTTATATATTCTGTGCTTAAGAGAAGTTTATTCCTAATGCGTAAATGCGCGCTGCATACAAACCAAGTCTGGTGATATTTTCAATACTAACCAATTAAACCCAATGAAATTTTGCAGAAATAATCTAGGAACAAATCTCTATGCTTGTATCGTGTCCAATTTTCGTTAAAATATACAGTTTCAATGCTAGGATTAATTTAAGATTTGTATGGAAATCTTTGAGGCACTGTAACTTTAAAACGATACATTTTAAGGAAAATCTGACACGATACAAGCATAGAGATTTGTATCTAAATTATTTTTGCAAAATTTCATTGAGTTTAAACGGTCAGTATTGAAAATATCACCAGACTTCGTTTGTATAGAGCCCGCCAACAGTAATATACCCTTAAATGAAACCACTGGTAATGTACAAAACCAGTATTGCACACATATCTAATTAAATGCGTGGGTTTGGGGTGGGTTCCATCAAACCGCATGTTTTATTTTGAAACCTCAACACGTAGTTCAATATGAGCACTGAAGCAGTATAGGTTGTTTTTCTGTGGTATGGGTATGCGCCGTATGAGACCTCATTTAGTAAACTGCAACCCATTGTAAACTGTACTAGTACGTTACAATGGTAATTGTAGCTATAATCTTGTGCTAAAAACCACATAAAGTGTGTTTCCTGCCTGTATGACCACTAACTTCATTCTTGGGTGCTAGGTATTTTAAACCTATTTCATAAAATAGAGGTTATCAATTCGAATTTTTTATGTATACATAATACATACATATGCATTGATATCTTAAATGGTCAATGTATTTATGTTTTGTCTTTGGGTATACATTTCTAAACCAATTTAATTGATTGAATTTTACCAATTTAATTGAATGACTTAGAAGGGGATACCGCCATTCCCAATTATTTGTGATCGAGGGATGATGCGCACCCTCGGGGATGGACAATGAACTGCCTCAACCGTCAATAACTCATCGATTAAAGCCTGGTTGTACCTATAGTGTGCAGAACCAAATGTAGAACTACAAGTAATGTCAAGAGAAAACTAAAAATTCTTACTTGGTAATTCATTATGTTAACAAAAAAACATTAAATTCAGTGATTATTTAGGTAGGTAATCTTACATTTTCTAAGTATTCCTGGATTCTGTCTACGAGCTACGAGCGCTTGAATAGAATTTTTACTCTACATAATATGCTATGCTGTGATTGCATGAGAAAAGATTATTCTTCTAATAGAAAAGAAACGTTGTAGAGACCGTAAGGAGGTCCGTGGGAGGTCTTTGTCCACGACAATAAAAATCCAGATAATGTTCATAGAAAAAAACTGTGATAAATAAAAAATCTGTCTTAAAAATAAGAAATTGACGATACCTAATTGCAGTCCCTAATTAAATTTTCTGTTGACTCTTTTGAAGACTCGCAAGAAATGAGTAATTAAGCAATTATATCCTTTAAACTTAACCTATTACGAGCATCGAGATTGCGTGCCCGAATGCGGTGTCGTTGAAAAAACCCGCAGGCAAATTGGTCGCACATCGTGTGATCACGCTATACAACAGAGAGACTGAGCGAAACGGAACATCGCTAAATGAATGGTTGGGTTGGTTCGACAATCATCGGAGACAAACGTTTCGGTACCTCCGCGGTTCCCACGGGGCGGGTGCCGATGCCGGTCATCATACCGATACCGGTTTGACTCCACTTAAGGTGCCACACTTCTACTAGCGTTTAACCACACCTCTGCCAATTATTCGCGAATAATTACGTGCCGTAGGTATATATCCTTTATATTCACGTGGATCTATGAAATCTGGTCGAAAATATATATTTATTCTCTGGACGAATCCATCCATAACCACAGCAAAAATATTCTTATCCTGACCAGCGCATGTCAACATTTCTTTTCCATACTAGAGTCTGATAATGATTTTTTGCGTCTACTTCTCACTTCATGTACTTCCGATGTACTTACTCATAACTAAAACAGAGATCCACTTAAACGTTTGTTGTCAAATTAATCCGAAGGTATACGTGTGTCGTGTCGGGCATGACACCACGACACGACCAGTCGGGCGACTATTCATTCATAGCGGTCGGAATGCTAGATAGCTCGTGGCTCTCGTCCGACCTTCGCCGCCAGTCGCGAAGCAAAAAGTGCGAGACGATGTCTGTTCCACATGAGAAACCCTGCAAATCAAGCGGTTTTCATCGTTATTACGGAAGGATAAGAGTTCGACAAGAGACATCGTGCATGGAACAGGAGACTATATCGAACCATAGTGAGCCACAGTGCCTCATGTTTCGCCTCGCCCTGCTATGTGGATGTACAGTAGATACCTGTCTCATTCCATCCTCTTACAGTACGACCAGGAAAATAATTCCGCTCGTCAATCTTCGTTTGCGCAGAGCAGACCCGAGTCCCCGTCAAAACCCGAAGTCATTAAATAATCAAAGGGTGCAAATTCGGATAGCAGCCGAAAGGGTGCGATAACAATTAGACAATAGCGGGAAAGGATTGAAGGTGGCGCATCCTGATTGGTCAATATAATTTCGCGCTCTATTAAAATTTGTCAACATTGGTGAGACTTATAAACCTGGTACTCGCCTGCCTTGCGCATGATCCTCTTGTTGAACGATGGACGTAAATCTGTTGATGATGCAAAAATATAAATATTGTTTTTTTTTTTGGATCGGACAATCATGTCACATCAATACATGTAGTATCATTGTGTTCCAAAAACTTTACCAAAATTGAAATTAAAACACAATACTGATGATGTCATAATAATATTTTACTACATAACACATCTAATTCTCGCAGAACCATTTCTGTGTGGGAAACAAGTAATAAATACCGAATAAACTTACAGATGTTCCAAGAAGAGATACAATCGGAACAGAAGAATAATTGTCATTCGCCAAATGACAAAACGGTGACATCATGAAGTACAATCACAATTTCATTGAGCTGTATTGTTTTGTTACCATACATATTGCTTAGAGACCTTGGCCTGGCCTCTCCAAACATCTTTTCTGCTTTGTCTTGCCCCTCTTACATCGAACACAATCATAGGTCTAAAAAGTTAAAAGTTCCTGCCGGAATAACGGATCTACGAACAAAAAGAGGGCCTATTTATTCCTCTTCTTTCAGCAGACTAAACAAAACATCACTTTATGTAATGAAGTGAATAACAAAACAATTTTTAATTAAACGTAGCTCCATAGATAGGCGTTCGCGCCGGCAGAGGCAGGCTGTAAACCCTAAACCACAAGGAAGGACTTCCTGCTTATTAGCTTAGATTGAATAATCTTTTCGTAGGCTAATGGCTGGGTTTAGATTCACTGTAGATTAGCAATGGTGTTCCACTGAAACCATGATTACTTTTGCACCAGGAAGTTGTTGCTAACCGCCCAACGATTTGACGTGTTCAAAGTCATCAACCTCATTATCGAGCAATGTATGATATAGAATTTTAATGATTTTGATATAGGTATCGGTTTGCGGTACGTTTTATTAAAATTTGGATTTCACTTAAATTGCAAAGTTGTTCATGTTATTAAAGCTGTTCTAAAGTGTAGGTAGCACTTAGGAACGCTGGACGCAAATAATTTTCGGTTTCATTGCAGCAATACTTGAAAAAAGAAACTATCTCTAGAATTGGTCCATTAAAACAATTTTGTGCATCGTTTGAACAGTCTGAGGACATCCACAAGCAGTTTCATTATAGAAAATCTTTAAATGTATAAAAGGCTGAACTGAGGGGCCTCTTGCGCCCGTGCATGTGCTGAAATGAAACCCATCGGCACCTCAACGGTGACGTCACCACCGCTCGCGCGGCCAAGGACAGCAAACATTTAGCAGGTCAACGCTCGCCGCCGCCTCTAGCAGCTTTTTTTAATTCGGCCATGGATGTGCTGACAGCTGCAAAGCTCTCGTCTCTTGATCCCGTCTTTGTCACTCTTCATATTATTATGTTGTGAAGTCCTCGAGGATACCTACATACCTACAACTTGAATAGGTGGTATTTATTTTATTTGCCATTTTAACCTCCTCTGGGAGTCCCAGAAGACGTTAGAGAGAATTAAAATGATAAATTTCTGTACTCTATTGATTTACCTAGTTAAAAAAAACATTTTAGGTGGACAAAAAATTACAAAGGTCAGTTTTTTTAAATTCTGTTGGTCTGTTATGTTTATTTCTTATAAATAAAGCGTAAAATAATCGTTTTGATGTTTATCTTTAAAAAACAAACTCATCTTGAATCCGGGAAATTGCCCTCGAGAATTCTAGAGACCTGAGAAATTGAAAATGTCGAGAAATAAAAAACCCTAGCAACTTACCTACCAACAACATAGGTAGGTAGGTATGCGAACTTTTTCACTCATCTAAATTGCATTCTTCTCTGCTGCTCATCGATTTCTTTTTTTTTTATTATGTACTTGGCGTAGCTGGGCTTACGGCTTAGCTAAACGTTTTTTAGTTCCATTTGAGGAGAAAAACGTTTGATTTTTATATAAAAGTGTTTCATTACATGCAACAACGCTGATACAATCATGATTGAGCCAGAGAACTCAACTGAACTTTGTAGGTATTTTTATGAAGCTTTATCACAGCTTTTCATATAGGGTCCTTCTTTATATGCTGACACTTTTTTAAGGGGATGATCAGACCGTCAAACTAAACAACTTTTTCTATGGGACCAACATCGAAATCGCGAAAACAACTGTTCCATACAAAACTGCAAACCTACTCTAGCCAAATGTATGGGACAGCAGGCTTTCGATGTTGGTCCCATAGAGAAAGTTGCTCAGTTTGATGGTCTGATCATCCCCCTAAAAATGTGTCAGCATATTAAGAAGGACCCTGTATAGGGTGTTAAAGTCGAAGTCAACATAATTTATTCAATATAGGAGCTGTGTGTAAGTTTTTCCTTACTCTGTGTTTTTGCGTTTTTGTGTTTAATAAATAAAACTAATTTTATCTCATATAGGAGCTAGAAGCACATGTATTAAACGTCTATTCTTTTTTGAAGCTACCACCGCGTCGGAACGTGTTGTCGCTGTAGAGAAGATGCGGCCAGAAACTCTACGGTGTAACAAAACACACTAGTAATACTCGTACTTAAGAGGGTGATTCAGACCATCGGATTGAACAACTTTCACTGTGGAGCACTGTGGAGTCAACATCGAAATCGCAAATCGAAAAAAAATCGGCTGTCCTATACATTTGAGGCGAGACAGTACCGTAGTTTTGTATGAAACAACTGTTTTTTTTTCGCGTTTTCGATGTTGGCTCCACATTGAAAGTTGTTGTTGTTTTGTTACACCCTGAAGGTATAGCTTAGCAATTGCTAAAATACAACGGTAACAAATTCATTTCTAATGAAATGAAATTGTAACAAATTCATTTCTATGAAATGAAACTGTGGATACTGCCCTACTTTTGTATTATGTACGAACTACGTGAACATTCCTTAACGAACTTGTACTATTTTAATGAGAGGGACCTACCTAATTTAAATAGAATTCTAATCATGTTTGTTTACCAAACGCTGCGCGAGAGAATGCACGTCCCGCATGGCCGGCCACAAGAGTGCAGGCAAAGAAAATAATACAATACATATACCACAATACAGGGTGAAATTGATATCATTAGCATCCTTTTAAACTAAGAGTCTACCCATCAAACTGAACAACTTTTACTATGGGAGCAAACCGATCAGAGCACCAAAAAAATTAGCTGTTGCATACATTTGAGTCGAGTAGGCATTGCAGTTTAGTATGGAACAGCTGATATTTTTTTTGCTCTGATTGGTTTGCTCCCATAGGAAAACTTGTTCAGTTTGATGGGTAGACTCTTAGTTTAAAAGGATGCTAAATGATATCAATTCACCCTGTGATTATTTCGGTGACCATACTACTGCGGGCAGACGCCAAAAACTTCAGGCATTGTAGTTCTGGTGTTGCCGGCCCCTACCTGAGGTTTCTCCGGAGATTGCAGCCCTGAATTAATCAGGCAGTGTTCATATTGAACAATTCAGAGACGTTCTTTAGCCAGGAAGTAATTCGCCTCCATAGAATTGAGTCGGTATAATATTGATAAGACCATTCTTTGCACCGACGGTCGTCTGTCAAGAGTCGTCACGCGATTCAGCAAAATTGAGGTGTACCTAGTTTAGAACATTATACAGGGTGTAAGGAAAAGTATCATTAAGCTTCAAACCACATACTCTACCCATCAAACTGAACAACTTTTACTATGGGAGCAAACCAGTCAGAACAAAAATATATATCAGCTGTCTCATACATTTGAATCAAGTAGGTATTGCAGTTTAGTATGCATGTTTAGTGTGTCTGTATTTCCGTGTGTACAATAAAGTGTTAAATAAATAAATAAATAAATAAATAGTATGGGACAGCTGCTATTTTTTTTGTTCTGATCGGTTTGCTCCCGTAGTAAAAGTTGTTCAGTCTGATGGGTAGAGTATGTAGTTTAAAGGTTAATGATACTTTTCCTTACACCCTGTAGTATACGGTATTTCAAGGAGAAAACGATATTTCAAATATGTATATTCAAACTTGTGCGATCATTTTAAGTTTCAAATGCGACTGGGTAGGATTTATTTGGCTCATGAATGATTTATAAAAGATAATTAAAATATATCTAAAACTATCTAAAAACAGACATCCACAGAGGTATTTGTAGGAATAGAAACTAATAGTAAACTAAAACATGACCTGGTAGCAGATAGTTTGAAACAAATTTCAAAATGTCACATTTCTCGTTATATCGTTTTCGGAGTGGAAGTTTTAGTCCTCTCTTTAATTGCTAATCCTAGAGACGTAGATCTATACCCTAGGCACTAGCCAGCTAGGCACCCTAGGCCGCTAACCCCAACACAGCATGATATAAATTACTTGGCGGCTGGCTAACAACTATCCAGACGAAACCATTCTTTGTTCCGCCTGACTGCCAATATCATTGCTTCGCGTAAGTAACGATCTAGCTAGATTATTGGTAGTTCTTTTTGCTGATAGTACAATATATCTTTGGCTTTTCGTATTTTATGCAACTCTTTACTCATATCTATAGTTCTACCGGTTCTAATGACTCCAGCATCACACCGTTCGTTGAAATAAAATTCGGAATCAGGAAAGGGAAAATATAGATTACCTCTTTTATTTACAACGTCGATAAGCTTAGACCAAATTTCCCAAATTTCAATCTCTAGATGAAGACTGTTATTATGAATTTTATCGGTCCCCAGTTTGATCAGATTCTAGTAAAAGAACAAGTAGAATTTCTCATAAGAAATTGATATTTTACACTGCTGAGCAACTCAACCTCAGAAAAGTGCAAAAACCAGGAGCTTTAAGTTTCCCAGGAAGTCTCTCTTATTAAAAACAAATTACATAACTTCCAATATCCGGCTTCCACTAATAATGAAGTATCTTATCGTTGTATCCCATGCAATATAACGGCTTGTATGGGAATAAAGACACAGTACTTACTAGGCGCACAACCGTTAAAGTTCGTTTCATATTTCAAATCCTATGAAACAAACCATCATCATACTTATGTCTTAAGTATAAAAGTTATGACTGGGGAACTCTTATATGGAATGAACTTAGAACTGCCACGGCCTCAAACTTGGAAAGCAAAGCTGCTATTTTTATAACGTTTCCTTTAGTGTTAGCATCAGTGTTTTCACGTATTGTTTTTCATTCAATGACTGGTGATGCTTTGTTGTTTCAAATAAGTACTTATTTATTTAGACGCGTGCTGCTTCGGGATGTGTGGTTTACAGCTTATTTACAGTTCATTCTCCTTTTGATAATTAAGTATAGGTAGCATGATTTGGAAGTAGAGGATCCGGTAACCCAAAATAATGAATTTTTACTAATCATAGGGTCCATCACGTAGCTGAAAACGAAGACGTAGCACCTAGAAAATGTAGAATTCCTACTATTAGCTTGAAAATACTACACTTGGGAAAACAGACACGGAAGAAAATTTAAATATTTAAGTTGTCAAGGAACAACATGATTATGATGATCAGCCCAGCTGCTCTACGTTAATTAAAACTCTCACGGTGGGTTAATCTCATCGTGCGACCATATTATCAAGCTTTTATGTACATTAATTATATAAACAAGATCCAAACAAAGGAATCACTTCTGCAGTCATGCAGCATGAATCTTTCAGTTTTTCCAAATGTTTTGAACCTTATTTTATTGTTTTGACAATATTTATACACGGCGCGGGCACGATGCCGACATGGCGTCGTCGTAAGACGGAATAACGTGGTATTGTATGGAGTTGTCTATGGTTTCCACCTCATTGTTGTATGGAAAGAGAGACTAAGAACATAAACTATTATATTGTTTGCCTATGTTGACGCTATGTTAGGAATCTCATAGAACTATAGATCCGACCGAATGCTTCTAGTATCGTGTTTTCATACATCCAATTTATTCCTAGGTTTCGCTGTTACCATTTAAAGTATCTAGATTCTGGCGTCTTCCGGAATAGAAGTTTGTGTGAATCTTTCCGTTCAATTTTCAAACAATAAGATTGCAAGAAACGTCTATTTCAAATACAATCACACACTGTCTTCAATCTTCAAGCCACACAATGTCGGATAGTTTTAATTAACTAAGTAGGTACAATTTAATAAAATTTATATGATCCATTAAAAATAACAATTGATGACGGATTGAAAGTAGCATTGTTCTACCATACTTTATGTGGTTTTCGTAGGATTTTTTTAAATGATAAAATGCATTGTCTCAAATTTATAAACCCATTCATTCAATTTCTATATAAACTTTTATCCTTTACAATATTTTATACAGTTTTTGAGAGTTACACGGTTATTATTTCATCAAGAATTAAACATTTTAACGGGTTCTTGCCGCGTTTTGGTATAGTACCTATACAGGGTGTTACATAATTAACCAAAAAAAATAAAATCCGTCATCGAAACCAATTGTAAACAAATCCCAACTCTAGTGTGACATTTGAAACATAGACTATTTTTTCAGAAGGGTAGTGTTTGTAAGTCATTTGTACCTAAATAGTAAGAGACAAAGAAGCTTTCTTTGTCGATAAAAACTAATTGTAAGACGCTTAAATTATCTTACATGATGACAAATATGAGTACTTTATTGAAATTATTCTAAATTTTTTATTTTTGTACCAATAATTTAAATATTTTTGTCAATCTATTTTGATTGTATTTTTTTGCATTAAATAGGTCTTAATATTAATGTTAGCATTAGTAATAAAGATAACTTAGAGAAAAATCATCTATTAAATTAAGTACTTAGAAGATAGGTAGTGACATCGCGGTGACCTTAGGACGTATCTACTGCCGTTTAGTCTTTGAACTACCGGCAGTCCGTAAAATAGTGTTGTGCTTCAACGATTACTATTTTATTATTTTATTATCGATAATTTTTTTTTCGGTAAATAATAATATTATACTACGGTTGTCATACATTGGCAATAGACTCTTTAAAAGAGACCCTTTAACACACTTTTTTCTTTAGGGGTATTTTTGTAACACCCTGTATGAGTTCCCGATATTTCGGCAGTGTTGCAACTGCCATGAACTCTAATATACGAAAACGAGGTAAGAACTCGTTAAAATGTTTAATTCTAGCTTAAATATATTTTATATTGTGAAGTAAGAAGACTTCCTGAAGACGTACCTTATTATATGATGCACTTTTCATTCGTGTAATAAATCCCCTGCAAATTACCGGCTAGCTTCATGAAATTTCATCACGATCCCGTTGTGTAGAGGCTCTACTCAGCCCTGTTTAGATCGATACCAGAGATACTATGGCAAGTCCATACATTACTTCTGACCTGCTCTTATTTGAAGCTCAAACAATTATTTTCGTATGGTCTGAAGTAGATAACTATGATCGGTTGTTCGAGTGAGCTGCGTCTGCGCAGGTTGCATTCCACTTTGCCGCGTTCCATTACCGCAGGCTCGTGATTCCAAGAAAGAGTGATGTCCCGCTCGCACTAAGCATTCCATGTTATTGCCTGTGTTTCGGAATTCTGTTCATTGTTTGCGCTCCAACTCATTTCCATAACTATAAGGAAATACTAAAGCTCGTATCCGGTCAAAGGTCTTAAAACCCTTCCCTATCTTTTTAAGGGTTGTTTACTAGTACGTACGTGGTAGGTAAGGTACATTACAGTATCGTAGCGTCATGTGCAAATTGAATATGAAATGATGGCTGCGCTAACCGCATATCGCCGCCGCAAATGCGCGAAGCAATGCAAAAAGGAAAAAGTATGTGAAACTATAAAAGTGTCGCCCTTATGCTGAGATGAAATCGGTCTCCGTGGAGGCAGAGCGGAGCAGCCTCGGAGCGGAGGAAGCCGGGCACTCTATGCAGTCGCGGTGACTTCCTGCGACTGCTGCCCTGGCCTGCGCGCCCGCAACTAACATCCAAATTAAATCTCCTCTAAACGATCCTAACGAATTTAGGCCGCTTGTGCACTACACGGAGAAAGTATGGATTTGATTTGACAGTCACATCCGTAATTTGAAATATCAAAAATATAAGTCTTTGGCGCATATACGTCACACCCACTGCAGGGCACAAGCACAGGCTTATACCTGGTTGTTTGACCGAGTAATCACAGGTCTTTCGAAGCTGCAAACTTGGTTTTACACTAGTGGTACCTATCCTAACAATTTATTGCGACATAACGCGATTTTTGTGTCTACGATGACTGACCATAAAGCCATCGACTTCGCAAAAAAAATCAGCTATTCCATAGAAAACGTCCCTTAGTGAAAGTTGTTCAGTTTGATGGTCTAAAGCACCCATTGAATAATTGTCTATAGAACAGACAACGCGAACAAAATCTGTGCACCACGATCAGTAGTGCGGGCGCGTACTGGGAGCGTAGCGGAGCGCGGTGCAGCGAGCGCCTGGCACAAGTAAGCTTGTACCAATTGGCCTATACGAGTGTTACAAATAATTCAGTCTGGGTGTCGCCTCTAGTACCTCAATGAAAGCACCCCGTTTAAAATGGAACGCATTTAATTTTACAGTCCCTGTATAGGTACGGCACGGCACCGGCACCCGCAAAATCGAGAAAGCTCTATATGCGCAATGTGCAGTCATGTCATAATTTTATGTGGCCGTAGTAGGTACAGTCGTGTCAGCTGTACGCAGCTGTAAGACTACAGGCATTCAGTACACTTCACTAGGTGTCTATACATACATGCTGCAGCCTTAAAGCAACAAGGCTCGGAGTCGTGTTGCTTTCAGGCTGCAGCCCACAGTACAAGACCTTACCACTGTACCACAGTATAAGAAAGAGTATCTAGACTGTACTATGATTTATTGTACCTTAATGCAAAGTGACAGCGACAGGAGTTATAACTCAAGGCAGTAAGCCCGATACTCTTCGTGCCCAATTGTAATACGAAATTAGGTAGTGCGAAATTAAAAACCTAAAAATATTTAAAAATTAGGTAATTCATACAATTCTCACCTTTTATAAGTACATACATAAACTCACGACCGTAATGCCTTTCGGGGTAGTCATATTGCTACAACTACTAACTATTTGCAATGCTCACATTTAGCATTTGAAGTTTCAGGATGGAATGACATTTCTTGTGGTGAGAAGGAAGATGGTAGGTACATCTCACTCCCTTTTGGGGAGGGGGAGGGGAATTTCTACCATTCACAATAGATGGTAGTACTGATGAAGATAATCGATCCTGTAAGTAAGAACAGAAAAATAATTAGCTTACCTAATCATAGAATTGGTTTGGTCCAAAAACGCGTGACAACGCTCAGTTTTTTGTCGCAAGTCGAAATAGCTTTGAGATAAAAAAGTAAAACCGCCAGCCATCTATTTAGTATTAATCTATAGAGGTACTCGCTTAGTTAGACCTTCAACCTTCAGTGAAGTTGTGGCACGTGCAACAGAACATTGAGCTTTACCTAGAATTTTGCGCATTTGAGTGCGACAGGAAGATTTACTTAGTTTTCTTTTTTTGACATCAAATTAATCCCACCAAATCATTTTTATGTAAAATGTTCCCAAGATATGGCTCGCACTGTTAAAAAGTTATCAGGAGTGCGATTTTTGGAACGCACACGTTCAAATCAGCAGTAAAAATTTTCAAAATTACAATGGAGATATGCATCTTTCTACTGCTGATTTGACATTCAAAAATCACAATCCAGGAGTGCGATTTTTGAAAGTCAAATCAGCACTTAGAAAGATGCATATCTTCATAGTAATTTTGACATTTTCAACTGCTGAGTACAACGTATGAGTTTCAAAAATCGCACTCCTGAACTCATGTAGAGCCAAGCTTCTAACTCTACAATCCCTAACTCCACAAACTCTATACCTTAGTCAAAATATGTGGCATGGCCATTTTGCTACATTCACATGGGCGTAATGTGGAAAATTTATTCAATGTTCTGTTATATAATAGTTCTTGTAGTAACGAATCGGCCAAGTCACATATTTTGACTAAGGTTTAGAGTTAGTGAAGTTTGGGATTGTAGAGTTAGGGCGTGTAGAGTTAAGAAGCTTGGCTCTACATGAGATGTGATAACTTTTTGTATGGAAATATCAAAATTTTGTTTGCTAATTACCTAATTACCTTTCCTTTCTCTACCACCCAGTCACCCTGTATGGGTAACAAATACTTATACTTCATTCCAAATGAGGACGACGAGTTTTTCCGATTCCTATTTAGCTTTCTGGCCAAATGTAATTAATTTATTGGAAACATATACTATCCGACATATCTTGGACGCTACTAAAGCTGTTCTAAGAATAAGTGAGAGGAAGTGTTTAAAATCTCCGTTTTTGTAATGCAAAATAGCCTTAAAATTTCGTTGCTATTTTGAATGGAGTTAGGTAAATGTGTTTTACTTGTGTAATAGGTAAGTAGGTAGGTAGAACCTACCTTATTTTAAGAATACCAAGGGCAACAAAAAAGGCGTCTGAATTAATAAAACTTACCTAAATTAAACGAGTAATTTAATCTAATGCATTTTATCACGTCCATTCTCTGACATGCATGAATTGGACTGTGGAAACCAGACGAGTAAAAAGTGCTTCAAGTTTTTATGAGAAATTCTGTTTTCTGTGCCGACAAGCACTTTATTTTTAAGGGTCAAACACCTGTAGAATTATTTCAAGGAATCGCGAAACGAGATTGCTCAAGAATACTCAAGATGTACACCTACCTAATAAATGTTAAATTTTATTCAGTTATAAACAATAATTGCGTCTGTTGGTAATAATTTTCTTTTAATTTCAGGTTTTTGCTTCTATCTTATTCTTCTCTACCTATCACATTACATTTCTGTTTTTTCTTTATTATTACGAGCCTAGGTGCTACACAGTTACGAGTATCTGTAGGTCTACCATGAGTTTTCACTGTAGGGTTATTACTGTAGTTACGTCACCAATTCGTATGGCAGATATTAGTTCTCAACGTAACCACTAGGAGCGCTGTACGAAATTCAATATAAAATTGGAAGCGCAAATACAGTAGTAACGTACAGTGAAAACTCATGGTAGGCCCTTATACCAAATTTTGTTTCAATAGATGCAAAAATGAGAGAGTATGTACCTAATCAACATGGGGCATACAGACACTGACAAACAGACAGACCCTAAAAATGAATAGATTTTTTTACAGGTTCATAAACTGCATAATGTATTATTTGAAAATAAGATTGGTTTAAAGAATTTTGCAACAATATATTTCAACATCCATACTCAATTTCAAATAGCAACGAAATTTTAAGGCTATTTTGAATTACATAAAACAGATATTTGAAACACTTCCTCTCACTTTTTTACCCGACTGCGCCAGAAGGAGGGTTATGTTTTTCGAGCGTATGTATGTATGTATGTTTGTATGTCTATTTCTTTGGCACGGCCTAAAGCCTAAACGGCTTGATGGATTTTAATGTATGAGGTGTCATTGGATTCGTAAACATCGTGAGAGTGACATAGGGTATATTATTTCAAGATGGCGTCTACGAATCTAAAAAGAGAGGGGGAAGAAACAATTTTTTTTGTTAAAAATTACAATATGGGTATCAAATGAAAGATAGTAATCAGACGATTCCAAATATATAAATATTATAGTACTTTTATGTTACCGTTTCGACACAAGAGTAAAAAGTATGAAATAAACTAAATTATTAAGATAAACAAAAAACCCGACTGCATAAAAAACCTATTAACTGAAAAGAGAAAAACAAGCTTTATAATCACTAATCAGCTATAACAACTTTGTGTGAGCAAATATAATTTTATTGTTATAAAATTATATTTGCTCACACAAAGTTGTTATAGCTGATTAGTGATTATAAAGCTTGTTTTTCTCTTTTCAGTTAATAGGTTTTTATGCAGTCGGGTTTTTTGTTTATCTTAATCTAAGAATAGCTTTAGTAACGCCCAAGATATGTCGGATAGTATATCTTTCTGATAAATAAATAATACATATTTGCAAATCAGATTTGGCCAGAAAGCTATACAGGGTGTAAGTGACAGCCTAGCAAATACTGAAACGGTGAACTCAGAACATCAAACTGAACAACTTTCACTGTTCTGAGTTCACCGTTTCAGTATTTGCAAGGCTGTCACTTACTCGCTGTATAGGAATCGGAAAACCTTTTCCTCCTTATTTGAAATGAAGTATAATCGCGATTTTATTTCTTTTTATAGGGAAAATAATTGGTCGCATTTCTTGTGTTGCACAAGCAAATTGCCGTATTTCTCTTGGTACAGAACCGCATCAGGAAGATCTTAAAATTTGATTGGGCCGCAGTCTAATGCGTGGAGGGCCGCATGCGGCTCTCGGGCCGCACGTTTGACATGCCTGCGCTAGGGTGTTTTATCACACCCTGTATATCCATATTTTACTCTTCTAAAAGTTTGCTATAGGTACTAAAATATTTCTCAAATAAAAATCCCGACGTAAGTTTTGGTTTGGGTTTTGTGCAAGTGGTTCATACACTCAGCTGACGATGCGATGACAGCACAATTGGTTCTCTCCACGAAGATCTTTGATAAAACTTTTACTACCACCGAATAAAGATGATAATTGTTTAATCTCTGGGACTTGTTTCATAGCTTTATGTTTACATGACTAGTGGATTGCCTAGACATGGCATTTTTAAGCCCCGACGCAAAAAGAGGGGTGTTATAAGTTTGACGCCTATGTCGGTATGTCTGTCTGTGGCATCGTAGCTCCCAAACGAGTGGACAGATTTCGATGCGGGTTTTTTTTAATAGAAAGCTATTTTTTGCGAGAGCGTTCTTAGCTTTGTTTCATTAAAATCGGTTCAGCTGTTTTCAAGTAAGTAACATTAAAAATTACGAAATAAAAATAAAATTAAATAATATTTTTAAAAATACGCTAAAAATCCCAAATCCCAATACGCTAAAAATAGACATATAAAAAGTGAAAAATAATTCGGTCACCTATTATTTTTGATGTAAACAAACGTTTGTTTTACTTATCTTCTCTTTAAGATACGAGTATTTAAGGCCAATTAATGTGTCGGGGACCGCAGTCATTGTAGAATGAAAAATCAATGACCATTTCATAGCGGTCCCCTACGCATTTATTGACGGATTTATCTTAAAGAGAGTTAAAACATAAGAGAGAAAACAGAGAGAGGAACAGAGAGTAACATCATCATCATCATAGAGGAAAACATCGAGAGGAAACCTGCATGCTTCAATTTCGAGGCATGTATTGTACCCACTGTCCATTATGTGGCGACGGGCTCACCCCCCACACACTGGACATAGTTTCGGTACTACTGGTGAAACGTGGATGTTCTGAGCTTTCAGAATATCTGTGACTACCCCCTCGGGGAATATAGTCGTGAGCATATGCTTATGCTATGCTGATGCTAAATAGCAATATAACGGCTACACATCAAGCTATACAAAACCAACATAAAGCTGGTCGCGCGTAGGGTAAACAACGTATAACGTTGCGCGGCCAGCTTATGTTGATTTTGTAAAGCTGGATGTGCCATCGTGTGTACACACGGCGACACATCAAGCTATAGGTCAAATAATCATCAAGCGTAGGTCAAATAATGTATTATGTCACGAGGCCATCAAAACCAACACAAGCTGGCCACGCGTAGGTCGAATAATGTATTACGTCACGAGGCCAGCTTATATTGGTTTTGTATAGCTTGATGTGTCGCCGTGTGTACAGGTAGGTAGGTATATTCAAAATGAACTAAAATTATTTTACTGAAATAATGATTCAGAATAATTAGCCACTTTAGGTACCTGCCTAAAAGAAAAAGGTATAAAATAAACCTAATTCATAGTAGGTATTGTTATTTTAAAACATGATTTAGGGGCGTATACCTTCTACCTACCCACCTACAGGACAGGGCGGGCAGGGATACCACAAAAAATATTGTTGTAGTGGTGGATGTGGTGGTTTTCACCCCCACTTTGCGATAAGATATTTTTCAATCTACCGAACTGCCATAAAAATAATCATGAAGCATGATTAAAAATAATGAATAAACTATTACGTATAAAATTCATAAACAGCTGTTCATTTGCAGTTTTGTATGGAACAGCTGCTTTTGTTTCACGATTTCGATGTTAGTACCAGTCCCGTTTCCATTCCCAAGAAAACGTTTTGATGTCTGATATACCCTGAAAAAAACGACGGTACAGGCAGGGTGTACGTAAATTTAAATTAGTACTTTATGGGGTGCTTCAGACCATCAAACTGAACAACTTTCACTGCGGACAACATTGAAATGGCGAAAAAAAAATCGGTTGTTTCACATACATACATACATTTTGGTTGAGTAGCCAGCTATTACCTATGTACATTTTATATGAAACAACACATCGACATCTGGCTCATGTCTTTTCGCGATGTCAATGTTGGTATACCAATACCAAGGTTGGTATGGTTGGTATGGTAGGTAGGTACCAACCTACCTACCATAGGTAACAGAAACTAACATGACAACATCATTAATCTGTGACCATAGCAAAAGCTGTTCAGTTTGATGGAATGAAATACTCTGAATCTGAAGCATCCCCTTAAGTACCTATCTATTTAAGTTTACACCCTCTATAGGTACAGGTAGGTAAGTAAGTGAACCTAGGTAGGTAACTACCTATTATGTACTTATACCTACTTATCAATTACTAGAGGTAACCCGCGACTTCGTCTGCACGGCACAAATAATATACCAGATTTTAAGTAAGTAAAAAAGTTTCATCAAAATCGGTTCAGTAATTTTTGCGTGATGCTGTTACAAACATACAAACAAACATACAGACAAAAAATCTAAAAAAGGTTGATTTGGAGTCCGGTGTACCTAAAAACCATATCGTAATCTTTTTCATGTAAATATCTTCAATGTACAGACACACTTCTGTTTCAGTTTTATAATAGTTAAGATTACCTAGGTACCTAAGACCTAACCTCTAGGTAGACCTATGTTTTTCAGAAGCATAGCTGGTACCTACCTAGCTAGGAATGTTTGCTTCACTGGTACCTCTACCTATCACATATACAAATGTAGGTATGGGTTGTATCCATGGAATTCATCTCATTTTGTAAATACAAACTAGAATGAGAGGCAACAATCTGAATGTAGCATGAGCGAGCAAGAGAACGTGTTATGTATTATTATTTGAACGTCGAATCGGGAGAAACCTGCGTGCGGGCCTCACGGGCCCCGCCCCGCCCCCGCGCCCCGCGCCGATCATATGTTCGCGGCACTCGCTGCGCACCGGCCGGCATTCATTGCGACTCGGGCTCTCGCCGGCGTCGTAACTAGCCGCACGCTCGCACGCAGGCCGCCGCGCTCGATCAGCTGTCCGCGACAACACGCCGACTCACCGCAGCCGAGTGCAAAGTGCCGAGCGCCGACTCCGCGAGCCCGCTATAAGCCGCAGTGCGGTGTGCCATGGAGCTGCTGTGCGCGGAACGTGTGAGCCCCACCAGCTCGGAGACGGGTCCGGCGCAGGCGCCGCGGGCCGCACTGCCCGACCCGGTGCTGCTGCGCCGCCGCGTGCTCGACAACCTGCTGCGCACCGAGGAGCGCTACGCCGTCACCGCCAACTACTTCGGCACCGTGCAGACGGAGATCACCCCCCACATGCGCCGCCTGGTCGCCGAGTGGATGCTAGAGGTGAGCGCACCCGCCGCGCCGCCCGCCCGCCCGCTCCCTCCGCGCGACCCGCGACCGTTCGCCATCTTGTCGCGCCTGTCGGCCACGTGTAGGTACTCCTGGTTTCCCGGCGGCACCAGTGGCCCCCGTATGCCCTCGCCACTGCCTGCTGACCGGAGCCCCCTACCGTGCCCCCGGCCATCGCCCTTGGTACTCTTTGCTGGACCACCAGATGCTGTCGGTGATGATGTGCTCCCATATTGTGCGCCTGTTATGTGGTTAGCCATTTTTAAATCCATGATAGGTGAGTAGGTAACCTATTCGTTGTGAAACAGATAAAACAGTACTACGTACGACATTGTTTACACGATCAGCTGATTAGGTCTTTGTACCTATCCATTATATTAGAATCTTATTAGATTAGAAATTTGGAATACGGAAAATTGTTTAGTACATTCTGTAGTTGGGGGAAAACCATAGATTCAAACTGAAGTAGGTATCCTAACCTAACGTACCTACTTATTTCTCTTGTCGTTCGGCTCGGGCGAGGGGCCCCAGCTCGGCTCGGGGCGCGGGCGGTCGCCGACCGAGCGAGCGATGCGACTCGCTCGTTCTATTTGAATAATCAGCTGATTTTGACACGAACACAGCTGACACCGGACGCGCACTTATCTTTGGCTAGTTGATAGTTACACATAATTGCTAGCTCTCATACAACGTCATTATGTGTTTAGTGGCCTAAATGACGTGTAGTGTAATTTATGTGTAAATTATGAGCCTTTTTGTAGACCTTTGAGTGACATGTAGTTTGACTATTTAATGCAAATTAATGTATTCTATTAATTGTCTGAGTACCTATATGGTTTTCCCATATCCAATTGATTAATTCTGCATTGTAAGGGGATCGTAGTAGCACCGTTCTTTGAGGATAGGATACAGCATATGAGAAGCATGCAGGCAGTCAGCTGTGAAGCGAGGCCACGTGGTGGCGCGCCGGCCGGCGCAGCGCTGACGTCATGCACTGCGCGCCGCCGGCTCCGGCGCGGGCGCATGGCACTTTACCTCGTGGTGGAAACGCCTAAACCAGTCGCATACCTCCCACGTTTCAGTACCAGCACAACCAGACCGAAACCATCTTCTGACTGTAAGGTCAATGACATTAGTAGTGCGCTTTGAACCAATCATTATCAATTCACAAAAGGTAGACCTATCTATTCTAATATCTACCGAGTCGTAGGTAGTATACCTAGAAGCTCACTTGCGTCATTGTAATAGGTATTATTGTTAAATAGCAAAATCGACATACCTATACAATTTAGTGAAAAAAATCGTTATTCGTTTAGCTATTTAGTATTTACTGACATTTCGATTCCCATATTAGGTACCTAAACGGCATTGCAACAAAGATAAAGAGTGCTAAATAACTGATAGGTACAAACAAGACTCGCTAAAAACCCCGTAAATAACCGACCGTTTATTTTTGAACCTTTATTCTAAGTAGACAACTGGATAGATAACATAAAAAGTTCAGTCTATTTTACAAAACTATAACTAGAAGTCATTCATTTGCCCATTTACCTAGCCGGAAACATTTTTGTGTCAAAAAACACAAGCCCCATTTCCTAGAACAATGGTAGGTATGCTAATGCGTTTCGCTGAGACATCAGTTAATCAGCTGACGACTCAAGACCGTGGGAGACGGGTCTCAGCTGTGGTACTACCACAGAGTACCTACCACAATAGTCTTCATTCAGCATACCAAGTCCCGCATGTTAAACAATTTTCATGCTTATATCGTCGGCGCAGAAGTTCCGACAAATGACTTCTTACATCGATTTAACTGTAGGTGTTCATATTTTCCTCGTTGAAGATACGGGCTGGCTGCATCCGCGCTCGCGTTACACCGACCGTGCGAAACTATGCAGGAACATTCTATGCTATGACATACCGCTTCTCCCATGTCACTCTCGGCTTACTTTACGACTTGTTAAGATCATTTGCTTTCCCTTTCCTCGCTTTCCATCTCACTATAGGTACTTAGTTCGACTATTAACTATATTTTGATGATAGCTGGCTTATCAGTCATTACTCATTAGTTCATTATTATTTTATAGTTGGTAGGTAGTCATAATCATTATGTAAGAATATCCTATCTACCTATACGTAATCTAAAGATTTCAATCCATTTTATTGTTCAAATTAAAGGATTGACACTCAGTTGCAGAAACGCTCATAAGAGTTAATCTTCCATTAAATCTCTTGCTAGCTTTTACTACGTCAACAAGACAAAAAGTGACAGCAAGAGATTTAAGGAAGGGTTAACTTTAATGAGCGTTTCTGCAACGGAGTGATAATGTTGTATTTACAATGAAAATAAATCCAGAATGTATTGTTCTTATAATTAAGTAGGATGTATACTAATGAACACAAACAGTTACTAAAGTTGGTACGTGTAGTTTTAGTTTCAAACAGTAACCGTCCCCTACTGATAAGAAACCCAACTACAGGAAAGCAATCCGCGTTGTATTATTTATCGCGTATATTTCATTTTCATTTTTTATATATAGGTTATCAGGAATTCCGGATGATAAAGTCAACCGGACTGGGTGCGGTATCAGAAGCGTCTTTTCGAAAATTAAGCTAAGTGTTTATTTTCAGGTATGTGAAGATCAGAGCTGCCAGGAAGAGGTGTTCCCGCTAGCGATATCGTACTTGGACCGGTTCCTCAGCACGTGCATGGTTGGCAAGAGCCAGGTGCAGCTGCTGGGCACCGCCTGCCTGCTGCTGGCTTCCAAGCTCCGGGAGCCAAGTTCACGAGGCCTGCCCGCCGAGCTTCTTGTCTTCTACACCGCCAACAGCATCACGCTCTCAGATCTTTGCGTGAGTTACTTTTTTGTTTATTTGCAAATGTAGTTAGGTAGGAACTACCTATATATTCAGTTTCCTGTTAGACTACGGCGACAGATCCTGTCCATAGTTGAACTCTATGTCCATGAACATAGAGTCGAACTTTGGTTGTACGTGTATACGTTTCGAACTGGATTTTCGAATCCAATAACGCTTAAAGTTATAATATTAACCGACTTGCGGAGCGCCGTTGTCATCTCGATGATAGATGATCTAGATCTATACGCCGTAGCTGGCCGCCATCGAGGCGAATGACCTCGTTGTAAAGCATGAAGTAATAAGAAGATTTAATTAACTTTCTTCGTCTGAGGAAACAGCTGATCTCGTTAGTTATGCAGTTTCGTGTAGCAGTTTTTGCGTCGCTCGCGCATGCAGTATGCACCCATGCACTGGTTTCGCACAGACAGCACCAGCCAGCCAGCTAGACCACGACGCCTTCGTGTCGTTCACTCCACTGATTTCTAAATCATTCGCGCTCCGGAGTCCGGGCGAACATCCGTGAGAGATTGAAATTCCAGATTTATTACGGAACTTACAATAAATCTGATGAGAATGACTAATAAATAGTCAATAGTATGGAACTCAATTAAGTACAAATTGATGGCTACGAATACACAAATGTAAACGCACGTCAGTTATTCAGTACTTGCTTGTGTGTACGTTGTGCATTAGAAAAACTCGAACGTGTTTCTGAGGCGACAGATAAAAATAATATTTCCGTTATAAATAACCGACCGAAGTTTAGATTTGCCTGATACTTTTTCAGTTTTTTGTAATGATTGACAGTTAAATTTGACCCACAATTTGTTTGTTCCCTAATAGAACCCAATTCGTTTATCTGTATTGTCACGGAGGTTTCAGTGTTGATAGAAAGGTTAAGTTTGGGTTACGTTTTTGAACATCTTCGAAGATTGTAGTGCTATTCAATTTCTGGTTACTGAATTCAGCAGTCCTTGCTGTGGGCTTTTTACCCGACTGCGCCAGAAGGAGGATAGTATTGTTAATTTCGTTGCAACTGCAAATGTCCGCATCTATTTTTGGAGGCTGGAGCTTTGCGCCACGTAGACCACCTACGTCGCATTATCCGCAGTGATAAGTCGAGTCACCTCTGTCACCTTGACTGAAATAAGTTTTATTTAATTCACACAACGCTCTTGTGTGCGTGACTTTAGTGTTTAGCGAGTCTCTATCAAGGGCGTTGATCCAAAACGGTTTGAAGTACACTTGTATCAAAAATATAGTTAATGTGTTCTTGTCAATAGGCAGTATTGTTCGTAAGTTTTGGTGTTAACAGTATAGGAATGTTAGCATGTTTGTGCTATATCGGTTGCATTCGGGCGCGGCGGCGGAGCGGGCGGCCACCCGCCGGGGCCCCGTCCGCTCGTCCCCAGATAATAAGTGCACGCCACATCTTCACGTCATAATAACTCGACCTGTTTTTCACCTACAAGTGCATTCCGTCTGATGCACATGGGTACCGCTGCGCCGTACAAGCCGCTTGTTAACTACCTACCTACGTCTCACTCGATAATGAAAATTGCAGTTTCCTTTCGTATAAGTAAATAAATAAATGGAATTATACCTAATTGTAATTACCTTTATTTACTTTTTCACCAATGATACAGGTAGGACGAGGCGGTCGTGCGTATCGGATGCAAGCAATTAAATGTTTACAAATTGAACGTTTAAAAAGAACTTATTTAATGTCGATGGTTTACCGAACTTTAAAGTGGATGTGTTGACTGTACATACCAGTGTGTTAAGGTAAACAGTTGCATTACTTTGAGAGGTGATTGTACCTATGATACTGACCGACTTTCCCTAAGAAACCTACAGGAAATTAGAAACAAAATATTTGAGCATTCCATACTAAATGCAATCAGTAAAGTTGATCGAACGTTTTGGATTAAAAGTAGTTTTTTTTGTTGTGAATTTCCCTTTCCTTTGGAAATGTTGTTCAGTATTATGATTACAATCACTCATTATAATAATGAAATTGTCTACCTTATGTCTATCTTTCTGTCTACGAAAGAAAGAGCACGGTGTTCATACATTCGGGAATCGTGTAAAATATGGAAGCATATCAAATAGGGAGACCGTGTATTGGAATGCGGCAGGAGGGCAGGGAGCGGGCTGGCTGGGCTGGTCCGGCGGACAGTGTCCCCTAACGAGCGACGACAGGCTTCTCGGAAGGCCCGCCGAGCGAGCCCCGCGTTTCAATCAGACCAATTACAGACGAAGCATGCCGCTTATTTTTTCTCACGCCGACGCCGCCGCCGCGCCGGTAACCTCGCTCATCACGACCGTGAGTCGCGAACTCTTCACTCCGCCTAATGAGATCGCGTATTCAATTAGACTATTTATGAATTTTCACGATTGACTTTTTTATATTCTAGGTCGTGAGTTTAACTCTGTATGTCTGTATGGTCGTAGCGTCGAAATCGTTTACTGAGTCATCGAATTATTAGTTAAGTTATGAGCGTTGGGAAGACTGTGTTTTACTCTCTAGAATATAGGGTGTACTCAACAAACAGCAAAGTTTTTTTTTTTGCGCTATTTAAATGATGGTTCCATAGTGAATGTTGTTCAATTTGATGGCACCTCCTTAAGTATGTAACGCATTTAAGTTTACACCCTGT
Organism: Agonopterix alstromeriana; assembly: GCA_963924505.1. Classification (NCBI taxonomy): domain Eukaryota; kingdom Metazoa; phylum Arthropoda; class Insecta; order Lepidoptera; family Depressariidae; genus Agonopterix; species Agonopterix alstromeriana. Next base: position 12,296,177 of record OZ004667.1, read on the forward strand.
ATTCTTTTATGTATAATGTCGTAATCTACTGTAAATAGAATTGTATGATTACAGCGGTAGTGATATCAATCATAAATCAGTCATACTTACAAAAAAGAAATTAATGGATCGTGAATATGTTTGTGATAATTTTACACTGTAAGTAGAAATTATTGTATTGTATTCAGTGTCGTTAATACAATGTTATCACTAAATTCATTAAATAATTAAAATACCACGTCGATAACATGATAAAATTAGGCTCGTAGTCTCTCGTAGCACTTTCGTAGCAATGCTACGAGATTTCGTAGCCTTCTTTATTAAGGTGTTTTTTTTTTTTAGCATTTGAACAAATCCTGATGAAAATAATATATCAGTGCACTGTTGTGTAGGGTTGTGCTTTCTATAATCAAATATAATGTTAATTTATACTATTTTATACATAAATTCTTTCTTTATATTCGATCGCATAGCTTAACGGTGTGGTTTCATAGAGTGCCCACTAAAACTATGCTCATCTCATAATAACCCATCCAAGTGTAACGACTACCCATTAACTTTTTATGTAAATCAGCACATATACATACATATTTATTGTTTGAATCCACACCGATGGATTATACTGTTTCTAAGCGAAGATCATTCCAATAAATATTATCAAGCACACTGCTTGATAACTTGCTGATTAACGCCTCATAGTGCGCGTCTCGCGCGTAGAAGAGAATCTTCTGTACGAAATAATAGTATTTATTCTGTGGCTCAGCCATGTTTCCTTTTTAAGACTTTTATAGTTGGAATCGTGTGAAAAGAGCGCTTCCACAGTCAAATTGCGCAGTAGATTTTGGGTTAGATTTTGCTGCTGCTGTTTGAGTATATTTTCTTTGGCAGAAGATCATTCTATTTGATGAGACAAGGTGGTGCGAGGTTTCGTACAATACACATTAATTTTATAAGTAAACGGAAGTATTTCCTTTACAGACTTTATCATCTGATGTGCAATTTTAAGACATTTACATAGTTCGAATAACACAAGTAGAACTGAACTGAGCAAGAATTTCCCCTACTACACATCTATGTCTAAACTTTGTTATTACCAGTCTAAACGTAAAAACAGACATGATTTGTTTGTGCAAGTGCAGAGGAAAGGGTAATTGATTGGTTAGAATCGGTACCGCGGCGCTGCGCGGGCGCAGGAGAACAAAAAAGAGCAGCTCTCGGCATCCGAGGCGAAGCGACTTTAATGCAGGGTTCCCGCGGCTCGGGCTCGTCGGCGACCATAAAACCACGTTCTCACATCCACACACACCGTAAACGTTTATTATAATTGAAGCATAAGTTTATGACTAGCGGCACAAGTTTGTCAAAAGAACATTCAATATTGCGTATATTCTACTGTACCCTATTATTATTTTGAGCTTATGTTATTATTTAGAGTAGCCAGCTATATACAGGGTATATAGCTGGAACGACTTGGATGTAGGCTTGCACAAGACAGGAAACAATGAGGGGGAGGCTTATGCAGTGGGTAGACAAAAGCTGCTGATGATGACGATGATGGTACAGGGGTAAAAGTTGAATGCGTTACATACTAAAAGGGGTGCTTCAGACCATCTAACTGAACAACTTTTATTATGGCACTAACTTTGAAATCGCGCAATAAATACAGCTGTTTCATACATTTTGGTCGACGATAGTCGTTTTCTACGGTACAGCAGATATTTTTTTTCGTGATTTCAATGTTGGCTCCATAGTAAAAGTTGTTTAGTTTGATGTTCTGAAGTACCCCTTTAAGTATGTAACGCATTTAAGCTTACACCCTGTATAACTACTCTAAATACATTTTATATCACGTAACGAGGTACTTATTTTTTTAAATTTTCCGTCGCGAAGGCCATAATTGTGTACTTGTGAGCAATAAACTGTTAATTTAATGTAGCGCATATCACTCGATAAGATTAATATCGCAAGTGCAGCGAAATTGAACGGCGGCGTATGTATTCATAATGACGCTATGCATAGCTACTCGATGGTGTTACTTATCTTTCTCGGTCAATACCGATAAACGAAGGAGGTTGTACCTGTAGTCTACACTACACTACTCTACAGGGTACTACTTTTCGTACTTACAGCTACTCCTGCATTGTGAGATTAGCACCAAGTCAACAGCTTCATTAGAAATCTGTAAATACATGTGTGTTTATACTAACAATCGATATCAAATAAAGCATTGTTTCTCTATTTCGTTCCCTGCTGTACGGCAAAGTTCATAGAAAGCTAATTCTTGCATCTTACGCAATCCCTAAACATAAATAACGTATTAATGACGCACAAGATAAGACCTTTTAACAAAACAGCTGAAACAACAAGACATCTTTTGAAGACAAAGACCACACATGCCGCGAACAAAAGACTTCAATGTGAAATGAATGTGATATTCGAAAATGTCCTTTCTTTGGTACGAACGCGAAACAGGGCATTAATGAGTATCGTCAGCATTACGACTTAAGAGCAAAGGTCAGCCTGCCCGTCTATCAGTAAAAGGAAATGAATGTTATGTTTAGAACATGAGGAATGAGCAAATTAGCACGACCGGCCGAGTTGTTTGCTGATCTCACGCAGCGGCCCCACCACTTGTTTCCGGTGCAAAAGAAACTTCCCCGCGAACTAATGCGCCCAACCAAATCAATCCTTAAACGGTTTCTGCTTTCTTTATAAGCTCACAAGATTTGGTTGACGATTATGTACTTTCTTCGGCGATTGTTCCCACGAGTGGTATCAAAGAGGGCAGGGTGCCGGGGAGGAGGGAGAGAACCAGTCGCATTCCACTCGGCCGCCGAAGTCCTGTCTTGTTGTTTGCCGACTAAACTTCGCCAAACGGCCGGCACGGCGCGCCCTCGCGCACACATATCACTTATCTACACAATACTCGCTTTAATCAGGGCGTCCACTCGCTGCAGCCTTTCGATGTTGAAAACTTATCTATCATTAAATAAGGCAACAAAGTTGCATCGATTTTGCTGCAACGAGTACCAGTGCGAAGTACAATCGTTAACTAGAAGTATAACAAGTTCAACGACACCAATTGGAATATTCAAATTGGTCGCATAAGTACATTAATTTTATAAGGGTGAGACTGGAACTTTAACGATAATTGGGTTTAAAAAACAAGTTCTCAAATAAACGAATGGAATGCCACTGAAATTGGAATGATAATGACAATGTAAGTTTAATTCATTACGAAGCCTTAAAAGCGAATTTGTTTTATGCACACTTCGAGCAATTATTAAAGAAATCGCTAATAAAAGATCTCCAACGGTAATAAAATTCCTTCTGGTACCAGTCCGACGACTCGCACTATGCGGGCGGCGGCCGTGAGAGAAGAAAAAATGAAAATTTTGTGGTTAGCAGAATCGCGATGTGGAACGCGGCCGAGCCGACCATTGTGCTGTCCTTCTCGGCCTGCAGTACCGAATGCCGATGCCGAGTGCCGTGCCCGGTGCCGACACTGTCCCCGCCGGTACCCAACTACTTGCTATTTGTAGGTACTATCACCAACAGTAATGTCGTTACAAATGGCTACGTTTACGCATTTCTAAACCCCGCCAAGTCACATTTCGATATAACTTAGAAAGGTTACTGCAACACTGCAGCTAAACATCATTATCATCAGTTTACGGGAATTCGCTGATGATAACGGCTTACGTAAGCCTCGCTATATTTTGCATGGCTATCACGTTTTGCACGCTCGCGTTAACTTTAGTATTCAGCACTTTACTTGTTAGGGCTTCCGACTCAAACGATAAATAATTTAAATTTTATTACAAGGCGTTTGATTCGAGTGTAAATGTTTTAACTGCTGCAGATTAGTTCACGATTGTCTTTCATTTCCATTACTAAAGATCGAAATAAGATTGGTGTTTTTTTTACATTTCTTCACTATAAACTATGAGAAGTAGAGTACTAGCAACCTATACGTTACGTTATGTTATGTATGATTTAATAGCCCGCAGGCCGGTTCTACGTGTTCCCATCCGGATCTGGAAAATTCCAAAGTTGTTTAGTCTCAGAATCGTTGTAGCGACGCGACACCGAGCTCATTGTTTGATTCTAAGCGGCGCAGTCACACCGTTCGATGAAATTGGATAAAGCATGGGAACTGAGTGTGGAATTCAGCGAGTGTGTCGCAGCCGGTGAGGGCTGTTTTCATAGCTCGCTTTATTGGCTGTAACGCGGCTCGATAACTGCTCGAGCTCAGGCCCGCGCCGCGCCTCCTGCCCCAAGCCCCGGCCTCCTATAATGAACACCATCGCGCGACTCGGGTTTACGAGCATTCCTTCCGTCTTATAGTTCCCACTTGGAACTACGAATGCGACTGACAGCCCGGCTGGTTTGTAGGGGTGCAAACATACGTCTAACCATCCACATCAGCTTTTAAATAACAAGCTGAGATAAGTGTGGATCTGCATATCCGTCTGGCATCGCGTGCAGCGGCATCTGTGGTGAATGCTTTATGAGCGCATTGTTTTCGAAAAGCTTTTGAACCGGTCGCGACTTCGACGAAAGACCAAATCTTTTCATTTCGTGGTCGACCCGCATACCACCACATCGTTAACTACTCTTTTTGATTTCTACAGGTACATCTATTTTATTTAAGAATAATTTATTAATCGGATTTTAAAGAGTCGGGCCGAGGCGTTATCGACGCTACAACGTTATGCAGTCCACTGACACCCGCTCTCATGTCGACTGCCAGTGATGAGTCTCCATTCATTCACAAACTCGCCTTATCGAGTACCAGTAGGTCCTAAGCATTAAGATATGCCAAACAAGTCCCAACTCTAACTCTATCGAGATGCGTTACAAAGTTGGATGTAGAGTCGACTGTGTACCGCCGCCGTCGACCCCGCCGATTGAGTTAAGTAAACATTGAGTATTATCTGTCAACGGACATGCATCGCTTAAATGTACGAGTGTATGTGTAGGTATACGAAATAATCTTGTTATTAATGAATGTGCCCATTGAGATACGTATATTTAGCAGTAGGTAAGTACCTATCAGTTACGAAGTTTGTTGTAACCAATAAAAAATTATTTAATCTGGGTCAGCTCCGTCTGGTTGTATTGGATATGTACCAAAAAACTAACCATTTTATTAAACTGTTTTATTTATAATTTTTGTAATTAATGCGAACTCTAGGCAACGACGAAAAGCCACAAAGACAGCAACGTGTAACGTTAACGCGTCTCATTGAAAATGTTACAGAACATCTTTAGTTTGACAATCGTCAAACATTTGTGTATAGAATAGAAAATGCGGCGAGTCCTGCCTACGCGCCGTTCCGGGAAGTGGCCGGTCAAGCGAAACTCTGCACGTTTACGATTATACGCGGCGGATGTGGCACCAAGAATGCCATTTTATTATAATTATATCCGAAGCGACTCACTTTCTCACAACCATAAGGCAGTCGAACGTTTCTCTAAGGCTCAATTTCTTTGTCCACAGAGTTGGGAGTTGCTAGTGTTATCCAAGTTGAAATGGGACGTGGCTGGTGTGACAGCGCACGACTTTTTGCCACTGCTCTTGTCGCGGCTTCCACTGCGTGGCCTCGTCGACACCGACATGGTGCAGAGGCACTCTCAGACCTTCATCGCGCTCGCTGCAAGAGGTAAGTCTAACAATGTGACATTACACTCGCGAGCCGCGACTGTACAGATCGCGGTCCACTTCCCTGTGAGGCGAACAAACGTGAGACAATGACAGCGGTAGATATTCAACTTGCGTGGAACAGAAACGTAACCGCCATCCACATTAGCATAGGGACGTTTTGTTCGCGACAGCAGACAGTAATTAGCATCTAGATACCACGTCATGTCACGACAATGTCGCGCCGCGCTCAGCCGCTCAGCCTTGCCTGCCTTCGTCACGTGTCACTGAACCTTAAATTTGTGCGAATATGGAATTCTGCGGAAGAATACGATTTGTTAAACGAGTCTTCGAAACTTGCATCCATTTCAGTGCGGTTTTATTAATTAATGGCAGAACAGGTTGGAGGCATTGCGTCCAGAGACGACTTGCTATCATCGGTAGGTAGGTAAGCTGGTCTTAGAGCACCACACATGTGCTGTAACCTCTATATCTGTTGCGACGTTAACGGATATAATCAATAACAGACATTATGATACCTGTGCCATCATCCGTAGCTAATGATAATGACTTAATGGAACAAGTGGGCTTGCGTGTCGTGTATCAACGCAAGAATAATAATTGATGGAACGACAAGATCAGGCCAAGCAAGACTCGTCGACGCCATCTTAAGTCGCACGACGAGGAGTTATAGAAAGTAGTTGCAGAGTGCGGTCAGATGTGAATAGGTTTGTTTACAGTGAGGGTAGAGTACGAGAGGGCGGTGTGTGTGTCCTGCGGCCGCCTGCGCCCGCGCCGGCGGCGGCGCCTCCCACGCCGCTTGCTCGAGCGCATTCCAGCACGCCTCGGGACTCCCCCCCTCGCCCATGCCGCGCCGCCGCCGCCGTCTCTCTGCCGCCCGCAACCCTCACGGGATCATATGTTTTTGTGCAACGGTTTTTGTTGTTCGCCGCCGTCGTGTTATTTTTTTGTTAAAGAAGTTCACGCTCCAGAACTTTTATTTTACTTGCTCAGCTGCTTCTCGGATATTATCTCCAACTTCTCAGACGAAGAGAACTGCGAGGAGCTGTTCATGACGATCTGGTAATCCGCTGGACATCATTAATAGTCCGTTGAAGACGGAGGCGGAACGAAAAAGCCCTATAGTTTAGTTGGTTGCGAAAAAGATAGTGATCTAGATTCTAGACTCAACTTAGTCCGATTCTGCAGAGTTATCTCATTAACATAAGAATTCAGCAAAGTTAATAATCCAATTGATTATCCACTAGTATCTTTGCATGTGGGGATACCCACAATGCCTAGTGGAGATTTTAGGTATTTGTTGACTGTTTAGTAGGCAGATAGGTATATTCTCTCATCAGCACAATGACTCGACACGAGTTCTAAATGTCACGAACGCGTTGACCAGAGTGTTGCTACCCTCAAGCGCAAATGGCGTCGTACATTTCGTGGTATAGAGCCCGCATTATGTATCATTATTTGAAATGATGGCACAATTTACTGTGGAATCATAACTCGGCTGAATATTAAATTTGTAATGGGTTATTTTAAAGCTGACATGTCCTGCAGGCAGGGTTTAAGAATGAAGATAAATTTACATCCTTTTTTTTTGTAAAAGTTTTATTGTCGTTTCGGTCGACGAGTACTCGCCTGTGGGTATCATCTGATGAATTAATAGAGCAGACGCTTGCTTGACAGTTTCATTGCGTTACGGAGACGTGTCGATTTCATGGGGGCAGGTAGATAATTTATTTCGGCCTTGGCCATCTTATCTTTGTGGAGACTTTTCACGTGTGAGCAGTTTCGTCGGGTAGCGACTAGCGTCGCACTCGGCGCTGATGCGGGGGCCGCGCGGGTGTTTGTTCCGGCGGCACGGTGTGTGAGCGGCGGCGGCGCTTGCTGCCGGCGGGCGCGCGGCGGCGGCCTCGACAGAGCGTTCACCTCGCGAATAGACGCCTAGCCCAGCCCGCGCCGCTTCTATTAGCTACCACTCCACGTTCAAGGGCAATCCGACGATTATATCACCGCTGATGGGCACACCATTACAAAAGGGCAATCGTACCCAACGTACTCGCTTAGACATTTATGTTCTATTTCTTTTGGCACCTTTATTCTTGATCTACGACCTAGAGCAACCTTTATTTCACTTAGATAGGTAAGTATACATACTACGCGTTGATTAGGTATATTTCGCTAGTACATACAATAGACGGAGCGCCCATAACTGAATTAGGCATAACAATAGAAGTATCGGCGTTTGATACCTAATCACTTCCTCTGGAAGTCTAGTCTGGGCGTGTATTGGCTCGTAATGTCGCACCACTATATGGGACAAATAAGGAAGACTGTACCGCACATCCGCTGTGTGTGTGTTCCGGTGAATTGGCCGGACTTGTCGGTTGGTTTATCTGAAACACCCAATAGCACTGGGTGTTAGAAGAGCGCCGGACGCCGGTTTTTGCCGTGGTCTCGGCACACCGGACCGGTCGCCTCGCCGCGACCGAGGAGGTAGAACTCCACTGTTTGATTAACATCAGATTATGCAAATGCTTCGAGAGGCCGCTCTCGTTGTTTCGTCTCTTTTTTGTTCGTTCTCTGTCCGTCCCTTTATCTCGGGAATGCCGACATGCAAATTAAAAAAAATGAAAATAAATCTTTTAAATGAGCTGAAAGAGTGTTCGATATCCATACGTTGGCCGGTATAATGGAGTCTACTTAAAGATGAATGGAGGGCCCTTGAAGGCTTCTCTCGCATTGTCTGCGTCCTCATGTTTGCGAGCATATTTTGTGGTTTCGCGCAGGCTTATTGAAGTGATTCACGTAACAGCGTGGGAACGAAACTCTACAAATAGTCTAATGATCCATGGCTTTACGGGCTTTACCTATAAAAATGTACATTATGATTGAGTTACTTGTTTTACGAAAACCATATAGGTACCTATTTCGTTGTTGAAACAAAAAGGTATCGCGAAACACCACAAGGTCGAACAGCTGATTTTCCTGCTAAATAATCGTATTTATACAAATGAGTAGGTTGGCTGTGCCGATACTAACTGACTCAACTCATACCTACATGCTCGTCTACTTATACTTATACACGAACCGTTCATTACAAAAACATTCCAACCTGCCCAAACTAAATGTTTTCTATTTCAAAACAGTGTGTCGTCAAGTGTCAACGCATCGCAATCGCAACCGACACATTTTCTTTCAAAACCAAATAACAGCTTTGTCATGCTTTGTAATTATACAACGTGTTAATGAATTAACGCAAAACTAGAAAGTAGTTTGTTTAGAATCGAGAGCAGAATCGTATTATCATGTTTTCAACATAGGTATTTTTTTTTTTCAAAATATTAAGTATAATTAATTTTTAAAATGTAAGATTTACTAAACTCGATCTCAACCGCACAGCTACTCACCCTACTTTCTACCGAAACAATATTCTAAAAATGTATCCATGAGCACGCTTGCGTTTTCTTTCATTGCTGAAATGATAACAAATCATTTTTGCCAGAATACTTAAAATGCGAATAACTTTAAATTGTAACTATCAAAATAATGAAATTATTATTTCAATCTAATTATTTTGTTATAAATCAGTTCGGGTGTATGAGGTTTTGCGCTTATTCATTAACACGTTGTATATAGCTAATTTGATTGCCAATTGTAGACGCTAAGATAAGGACTTTAAGGACCCCTGGTGGTATAATTAATTAAGTTATACCCAAATACTTGAAGTGCAACTGAACGTATTGCACTTGCTTTCCTCATTATATTTTCAACCCAATTATCTCACAAGTTTTTCCCTACAACTCGAGACGTCCAGCCCCAAATTGGACCGACGGAACCTTTTTAAAGCATGTCTGTATACGTATAATGGTTTCGCCAAAGTAAGCCCGTGAGAAATATTCGAGTAAATCGGGTGCGCGGGCGCAAGGCTGTGGAATGCGGCCGCGAGGGCGGGTGCCGGCTCCTTTGAGGCTGCACTCTCCCGAGAGGGACTATCTGTAAGAGGGAGAAAGGACATTTCTTTGCCGGATGTGCTTGTAGCCTCTACGTGCCAGCGGCTCGTATATCATACCGGCTACGTAAGGACACGCCGATGCGAAAATGGAAAATCACGCTGGAATTTTATTACCTATGCAATTTAAGTTACCGATACCAACTTATTAGAACATAGATACCTACATAAAGTCACGACCATAATCCTATGTTGGGTGGTCAGAAGAATCCTTGATGTTATTTCCAACCATCGTTCGAAGCATGCAGTTATATCAAGGCTATCTTTTAGCATATTTAAGGTTTCGGGATGGAATTACGTCATCATCATCATCATTGAATTGTTAAGTAAAGGCTAACATATTAAACTCCTTAACATCAAGGTGGAAAAACAAGTGACTTTTATCCATCATTGTAACATAAATAATAAGTGTGACCCGGTTCTATTCCGATATCGCTCGGCAAGGCGATCGTTACTTCGAGCATGCATACCGCTGTTGTCGCCGTGTAAAGCGTCGGCTTCCACAATTATCGCCTTTTCTACAAGTAACTGATTTAGTTTTCCGTTTGTTGCAGATTACGAGTTCACGTTACATTCGGCCAGCACGCTGGCATCGTGTAGTATCGCGGCTGCCCTGAGAGGTCTCGGCCTGGACGGACAGCTGCCGAGGTTGCACGAGCTAACTGGCACCGATCTGGTAAGTGACAAGTTCATTACAAAAGAAAACTGTGCGAGTCAATAATTTCAGATATTACAATACCTATACAGGATCAAACTTAATATGCAAACTGAACCACTTTCTCTACGGGACAAACATCGAAATGGCGTAAAAAAAATCAACCGTCCGCGTCTCATACATTTGGCTCGAGTAGGTTTGCAGTTTTGTGTGGAACAGCAGATTTTTTTAGCGATTTCGATGTTGGTGCCATAAAGAAAGTTGTTCAGTTTGACGATCTGATCATCCTCTTAAAAAAGTGTCTGCATATTAATGTATAAATAACCAAGATTCTGACCGATGATCGCATACACTCTAAGTACGTACACAAGAGTAACGCTAAATTATCTTTGTCTCAGGATTGTCTGCAAACATGCCTCGAGCAGGTAGAGGAGATGGTGCAGAACACGATAGAAGAACGCAGCACGGTCCCAAACGGTCAGCCGCGGGAGGCGGGGTGGACGCCCCCTCCTAGCCAGGACAAGGCGCACAGCAACGCAGCCACCCCCACCGACGTCAGAGATGTCCACTTCTGAACCCCTGTTGATCTGTGACGGTGCTAGAACCTTTACAGTGAGGAGAGGACTATTGCTTTAACTACGGTGCATTAGTACGAAAATACTTTAAACTACGTTTGAGTTGTTAACGGTGCATCCGTGATCGAGGACTGATACAAAGACTGATCGCATGTGTCTAACGTCTAGGTACCTTACTCTATGCATAGTGTAAGCGAATTGTGGATAGTTTTAAATAGGTGTAAGCCCAGCGCGCTAACTCGACGTCTCTTCGTTCGATGGCGACGAGGCGTCGACTGAACTAACTTTACATCTTCCAGTTCTAGTTAATTACGGTTCTTGAAATTACAATCTACCTCTTAATTTTTAAGAAATAAGTTTCAAATTCGTCTGGCAAATGACCACATTGAATCAATAAACGTTTTGCCAATAAATAGCTGTTACAAATTTAGTCATTATCTGTTTGTATGGGACCAAAGTTAGAGCTCTTCACACTCTTGATTTGAACGATGAACTGATTTATTGCTACATATAATATTTGTCACTTGTATAGTTATAAATAAAGTGTACATTACTAGGAATACATTTTCCATCAAAGATTAAATTCCTGAATGGATAAGTGCAACATCGCATTTAACTTCGCTACTCCATCTCGATTAATCGCTATGAGGTTATAACTTCAATCAGATTCAACTTAAATCGGGGGGAAGGCAATAAATTACGCTTTTATAATGTAAAAACTAATATTACGTTCATTTATTGTTATATTTATATTAATAGAGACAGATGCGAATAAAATGACATTACCTGCTGCACACACTTTCAATTATATGTATAATTATAGAAATAGACCTAGACAAAGGGCTGTATATTTTTGTTTACGAAGACTCTTTAATACTAATGTATTTAGAAAAAATAATTATCTTTGTTCCTTTTTGATGAATGTATGTACCAACGTAGTTAAGAAACATTTTGAATGTGATACGCGTTTAAAAGTAAACTTCATATCATAGTCACTTCCAGTCATATATGTTAACTTAGGGGTACTATGCTAGGTGTAGTTTGATTATTATTAAGAAAAATAAGAAAAAAAAAATGTGATTTTTCGTATGATCGATAAGATGTTTAGGTTAGCACTTAGTCATTTAAATTCACATTATCGTTCCTATATTTGCAACCATTGGAAATATTAATTACGCAATAACAAGTTCCATTAATTTGTACTTAATGTTTCTAAAATGAGCAGGCGAAGCGTTTATTACTTTTATTTTTATTAATTGTGATATTGTTTCTCCATATTTAAGTATGCTTTGTATTCGAAGTACGGGTGGAGCAGACAATTTGTTTTTAATGTAATATGCAGTAATTCTAGTTGTAAGACTGTAATATTATCAAAACTTTCAGTTAATGTGACGTGAGACGTGCTCAGTAGGATTAAATAATTGTAATCAAACAAAAGTCCAATGTCTTCCAATATAGGGTAGGCGAGATATCGAGGATATCTATATTATATAAAAGAATATATTTCGCAGAATTTACCTCAAAAGATTTCTTGCAAAACACCCTTAAATGTTGAACTTCAAGTGCTCTGCTATGTAGATATTATAGGGGTAAATGTAAATAAATCTAACGTAAAAAATATGCTATAAGCATGTGGTGCCATAAGTAACACTACTATAAAAGTATTTAGTAAAATATAAAAATAACAATAAACTACTAGAAATATATAATATAATAGGCACTAATATAACACCATTCAATAACCTACAATGACAAACATTAAGTTGCACACGTTTTAATTTTGGTTGTGGAATATAATGAAAATAAAAAATTACATGAATAAAATAAACATTTTATAATTTAGTTTGTATATAAAATTATGTGGGAAAATATACGCATTACAAAGTTAGTCTTTATATAATCCTTATTTGGCTTTTTGACTGGCTTTTTCGAATAGTTTAGTAAAGTAGAATGTTTACTTTTGTTATGAATTAGATTATTCAAAATGTAAGGGAAAATATATATTTTCCAGTGATGTATATTAGGATATAGGAGCATTGGGCTCAGAATCGAGTTGATCTTTATTATTTTAGTCATCATCAAAAGTTGACGAGCGTATGAGAAATGAAAGATTGTTCTTCTGATAAATAGTTCACATTTCTCTACAAGCCCATCCATTTTTGACGACGACTTTATAATCGCCAAGGCGGTTTATTAAAAGAAAGGAAAATTCTAAATAAATGACACAAATTAGTGCCTCATTTTGAATTATTCATGTGATTATTAATAAATATAAGTTTCTATTTGGATAGTATGATCGTTGACGTTGAGATGTAAATAGGTACCTATTTAAAGAGACTACGAATAAAAATCTCCAAAACTATGAATTTGCTTTTTTACTATTTCTTCCTGTCTACCCAACTCATCTAATATCCAACTGACGTAAGGTCCAGTACATACGTAGGCTACTGCAAAACTCAATACCTATTTCCAGCTTCCAGGCAAAACTTTACTAATCAAATCAAAGTAACATGGTCGTTGAGTTTTGTCAAAACTGTTTTACTGGTACAGTTGATACAAAAAGGTTATATTACCCTAAGTATAATATAAGGTCCTTCTTAATAGGCTGATCGTTTCAGTAGAGTTTATAAATTAACAAAATTCGGTATGTCAAGTTTTTGGAGGGCTGAATCGAAAACCATTTCGAGATAATTGTCTCAATAACAATATTTTCTATGTCAGGGATTTAAAAATGAAAGGATTACAGATATTTTTAATAAAATAACGTCGTTTTTCGTTCCTTCCAGTGACGTCACTGGAAAATCTACAAACTCCTTGGTAAACTGAAAATAACTGACCATTAAAAAAAATACATTCACAATGTTAGAATTTGACATTTATATCGCTGTGTCAGTCTCCAGCTTAGAGTTAGAAAGAGGAAGCAGGTGATTTTTATTTCTTTTAATAAAGCAGTAGTTTTTCTCCATGGAGTTCGAATTATTTTCTCTCACCATTTTTGCACTTAGAGATTACATATCAAAGTAATTTAAAATTAAATGTATATTGATAAACTCGATGAATTGCAATAAAAATGAAATAGGTGTCTTAAAATATGTCTTCTATCCGTAAAAGATATAAAATGAAGACAAAAAAAAAAGTGACCTACCGAATTGTATGCAGGGTCCATCTAAATATACTGAAGCTTTTTTAAGATGATCAGGCAATCGTCCATTTATAAAATCAGCAGCAGAAACAGTTTTCTAGTTAGTGGTTACATTTAAACTAATAGATAACAATTTATAGATCAGTTTTGAGGGACGATGAACCAACACTGATATCCCGTGCACGTAGCTACAGCACTGCACTGTCTCTGACTATCCCGAAAGGGATTATAGTCGTGAGTTTGTGTATGTATATTAGTTTTTGTCGTGGATCTGGGTATCAGCGTATTCTTTGAAACCGCCTATTTTATTGTGATTCCTATATCAATCCTGAGTAAGTTATTCAAAGAGATAGTCTATTGACCTTAATACATTCACGCAGAATTGTCCGGTTTATTCCACTCAGTACCAACGTTAGTATGTCTTTTGTGGGACAAACCATGAAGTGCTAATAGGAATATACTTGTATTTCCAATAAAAAATGGACATGCAGTGATCAGAGGCACTGGCAGTATAATAGGTGTTACCCATTGTTCAACTATTTGTGTCGGGGGCATCCGATAAAACATAAAGAAACCCCTAGAGCAGTGAATGTGTTAAGGCTCAATTCACACCGAAATCACAGTTTCAATCTTTATCTACATTGCTTAAATGCATTTGAAAAATTAAGCATCGGCACGCAGCCGCCTGCGAGCAGTCTATCTAATACAATTGACTGTCAAACTGCCAGCCGCTGCCATTTTGGTGTGAATTGAGCTTAATAAAGATTTACTTTATGTTTCATTAACCGATCTTTTTCGCCGCTGGTTGGCAAATCTGTTCTCCACGTTGACAAGAATCTTGGGGGGTAGGTACGACAGACTGATCAACTCTCTTGTCTATACAAAAAGCACAATGGGTCGCCCTACGCAACCTTTCGCATCGCCGTGGCGAACAGCGTCCCATATTAATCTTGCTTTTTGTATCAAACTGTTATTTTTAAATACTTATTGGACTCTTGCTTGTGCGTTAGAACTGCATTTCCGCCAGTGTCAAGTAGTTTATGGGATTATTTATCCCAATCTCAATGATTGTTTTTGATCAAGAACAAGAAGAGATTGAGGATTGCGGAGCCTCGTGGCAGGCAAAAGCGCGACGCGCGGAAACCATGCGAGACAAGTGCTCGGGTCAGAATCTGCAACGTGACTTCGTAACCCTAAATGACGTGCCATCGACCATACAGAAGATAAGCCGATTCAGAGAATAAACAAATGAGAATAGATTTTAATGGGTACTGTTTAATGGAAAAAACAATTAAGTATAATTTCATTTACAAGAATCCGATATCACACGAATTCGCCGATTATATACATTAAATTATACAGTTTTCAAATGAATTAATTTAATAACATAATAGCTTAGTAACAATATATAGACAATGGCTATAATTTACAATTTGTATGGAAAGGCACGCTCATAAATGTTTGCCATTCGTTTATTATAATAATACACGTAGTTCAAATAACTTCACTGATCCTTAATATTTAAGCCATTTGGTAATTTCAAAATAAAATTAATAAGAAAATAATTAAATAACAGAATAAAATGTAGAGAGACGTACCAAACAAATATTGTGATGATTATGAAGAATAGAACATTGATGAAAATTTATGAAATGAAAGGAATGCTTTGCGTTTGTCGTTCGGTCGTACTTGCCAGTTTTATTTTGAATGAGATATTATATAACTACATATGTACTTTTGCTACATAAAGCGTTATATGGTACAATCTCTACGTGAGCGTCTCAGATTTATACCTACACATTAAACTTCGATCACTAATAAAAAAGTAGATACATAATCTCCAGTAAAATCTTAGAAGTTTTTGTCAGAATTGACATGTTCAGACGCTACGTAGAAGACGGAAATTTACACCGCGGGCACGTGCATTATGTGCGTTACGCACGCACACATCCGTAGAGTTCCATCGTGCAATCAAAGGAGACCGCAGATACGCGTGGACCTTTGACTATTTATTATAAGGACCTGCCTTAGGCCTTACCTTTAACTTTCCCCTCTGCTACGGTATGAGCACAATTGATCATGTGCATTCACATTCAATTTTATACCTTATCACTAAACGAGACAGCCTATAATTGCGAAACAATAACTTCGAACTTAGAACGTTTTGGGTTTCACACAAGACTACTTTTCATGATTTTTAACATTCAAAATTAGAATCTAAAGTTATGGGGAATATAATCAAAGTTGCAGATTTCATGTTACCTCGCCCCCCGCAAAAAGTGGCAGAAATGTTTGTTAGAAGAATTACACGCGTAAATAGTCCACATTTAAATATGCAAAGGCGTGGACTAAATTGTCCGTCATCAGTACAGAGCGTTACTGTCAGTGAGATCGCGCAAGACGTAGGACATAGGAGGTCCGTATAATATAAGTAACGACAATAGCATAGTAAAACATCATCTTAAGAGGCCGCCGGAGTTGCAGTTTCGTTTATTAATTAATACCTAAGATTAGGGCCTATGTATGAACTCAGACTCGGATATTCATTCGAGTGCATTTTTAGTTTGTTTCTACCATTTTTAAGGCGTTGATTGTTTATCTAGTTTTTATTAGAGATCGAAGAAATCATGTCATTGTTTACTGACCTTATGTTCATTTCTGAATTGTATAATACATTCTAAGACAAAAAAACAATACTGGCTTTCCGATAAAATTATATTCGTTCGATAGCAAGTGGAGCTACACAATTTCGGATAAAATGTTACGTCCAAACATTTAAACAATTGTGGTGCGAAGTGGTAGCAAAATTTTATAATAAATGCAAGTTCAACATAATTCTAAATAAGAGAAGCCCTAACTGTTCCATATTTGAACTATTTGTATATATATTTATTTTTAATAAATGTATCTAACTTTACTGACTCACATATGAACTACTTTCGTCGAACTTTTGCCTCGAAGCCAGTTTAGAAGAACAGTAGAAGTACTTTGAGACTCTCGCGCTGTAAAAAAAAATTAACATTAAATTAATAGGCTATTATTATTGACAAGTATCGAAGTGGTTTGAAATTTGAAGAATCATGAGGCGCTGAGCAGACGAAGGATAATAGTGCGTAGGTAACGCACACAATCAGTATTAAATTCCATACTGAGACTATGGTTAATTTTGCCGCTACGGACAAGATATCCGTCGTCTGCGTAGTGCCTTATTGCGTCCTTTCCAATCTCTTTTTTTTTAAATATTTTGTGTTATTAATATAATTTTTTAAATATATACAACGTGTTAATGAATAAGCGCAAAACCTCATACACTCCAATTGATTTATAAGAAAATAATTGGATTGAAATAATAATTTCATTATTTTGATATTTAAAATTTAAAGTTATTCGCATTTTAAGTTTTCAGGCAAAAATGATTTGTTATTATTTCAGCTATGAATGAAAGCGCTAGCGTGCTCGTGGATACATTTTTAGAATATTGTTTCGGCCTTTGCGGTGGGTTGAGATTGAGTTCAGTAAATTTTAAATTTCACGAAGTAATTATTTAATATTTTGAAAAAAATTACCTATGTCGAAAACATGATAATTGGATTCTGCCCTCGATTCTAAACAAACTACTTTCTAGTTTTGCGTTAATTCATTAACACGTTGTATAGTAAACATTATTTGTACTATTTTAACAAAGGTTTTTAATTATGCGCTTGGAGCTGTTAAAATCATTCGGTTGAAATGACGACAATACCAGAAAAACTCACAGCTGCATATAATATACAGGACTCGTCTTAATATGCTGACAATTTTTAAGGGGATGATCAGACCATCAAACTGAGCAACTTTCTCTATGGCACCTACATCGAAATCGCGAAATAAAAATCAGTTGTTCCATACAAAACTGCAAACCTACTCGAGTCAAATGTATGGGACAGCTGATATTTTTATCCCGGTTAATGTTGGTCCCACAGAGAAAGTTGTTCAGTTTGACGGTCTGATCATCCCCTTAAAAAAGTATTCGCATATTAAGTAAGAGCCTGTATATGATGTACTTACAGAGGTCGTGGGCCTGCTGCAGCTGGTCGACGGCCTCGGGCGGCAGGTGCGCCACGTCGCGCAACAACAGCCGCAGGTCCATCTGCCGCTGCTCGCTCTCCTGTCTGAACGTCACGTCCTTGCTGTGACGTGCGCTGCGCAGCTCTGACAACCTGACACACCAACATTCACTTAGGACTCTGTTTGACCTCTTCTGGATATACATAACATAAGCAAAAGCATATTCTCACGACTTATATTCCCCGAGGTCAGTCAGAGATATTCTGAAACCTCAGAACATCCACGTTTCACTAGTATCGAAACTCTGTCCAGTGTGACGGGGACTGAGCCCGTCGCCACTTGTAATGGACAACGGGTACAATACATGCCTCGAAATTGAAGCACGCAGGTTTCCTCACGATGTTTTCCTTCACCGAAAAGCCAGTGTTGTTAAAACTCGTACATAAATTTCGAAAAACACATTGGTACGAGTCGGCCTGGACGGGGATCAAAGGATCGAATCCTGCACGGCAGGCAAGGTTATTCGCCACTGGACCACCATGGCTATACATATATTGTTTTTTATTCTTAATTAATGGCCGGATTGGCCGGTTGCTTGCATGTAGCGCGGCAATTCAGCAAATGTCAAATAGTTAAGTGTTTTAATCTCAAGTATTAATCTATAGTCAAGAACAAATTAGAGCGCTACAAAATGGCGGAGCAACGTGCAAGCCTGAGAGAAGAATACGTGACCGCCCGCCGTCAGACTTGCAGCGCAGATCATTAGACATGTTTCGTTTGAAAATATATCAAACGGTCTTTCCTAAGAGGAAGGATCTCTCTTTAAGACTAGATTGAGCCATACCAATTGTAAAGTGTTCACTTTTTTCGACGTTTAGGTTTGAGTGTGTGGTGTCAAGTAGTATGGACAAAAGGCACCAAGTGACATATGGCCTTATGTTTACGGTCACTTTTCACACACACTAGCTCAAAAAAAAGTGGACAGCCGCATAAACAAAAATCTATAGTTCCATCTCCTTCTACTATTAAAGGTACGTCATAATACAAATTGAGACCAACTACAATCGTAAATTTATGCGGACTCTATGGAGATCCTTCCTCTTAGGGTCTTACAGATAAGCTTTAAACAGGAGTGCGATTTATGAAAGACACTTCAAATCAGCAGTAGAAAATGTCAAAATTTGTATGGATATTATGCGTCATTCGACCACGATTTGAACGTGTGACTTTCGAAGTGGTGAATCAGTAGGTACCATAAATTATCACTCTACTGTAGTTTCGTCAACAATTTTGTATTGAATTTAGTACAGCGCTCCTAGTGGTTACGTTGAGAACTAATTTCTGCCCTACGACATTGGCGACGTAACAGTAGTAAAGTACAGTGAAAACTCATAGTACGCCTAGAGGCCCTTAGAGTCAATTTCATAACGTGTAAAAATGACTCGAGGAGTCTAATGCTTTTCTTCGTATGCTTTTTCTCTTAGATATAAACTCCCAGAGTGATTATTACAAAAAACAGACCCTTACTATACCATGCATAAACTCACGACCATCATTTCTTTGGGAGTGGTCAGAAACTTTGCTACAAAAACCATATTTTTAAGCGTGCACTTGTATCAAGGCTTACCTTTAGCATATTAAATGATTTAGGATAATCTACCACACGACATGTGGTGTCCAGTGGTGATTGGTGCCTGGCCATTCGACTATAATCCACCGCATAAGGGTGGACGCATATCTATCCGCGGCGAAGGAGCCGAAGGAGGAGAACGAATTTACTTTTAACTCTTCTGAAGATTCATCCGATTCGCCGCGGATAAGTGTGCGAGGTGTCATAGAATTTCATACAAAGAATTCTACAATAGGAGAAAAATAATCCATTTTTCCTCCTTCGGCTCGTTCGCCGCGGATAACTGTGCGTCCACCTTAAGTGGTACTTATCCCTTAGTCAGTCAGAAAATGCTGAGACTTTTTTAAGGAGATGATCAGACCATCACACTGAAAAACTTTCTCTATGGGACCAGCTACGAAATAGCGAAAAAAACAGCTGTCCCATACATTTGGCTCGAGTAGGTTTGCAATTTTGTATGGAAGAGATTTCGATGTTGGTGCCATAGAGAAAGTTGTTCAGTTTGACGGTCTGATCATCCCTTTAAAAAAGTGTCAGCATATTAAGAAGGACCCTATATAGAATAC